>CAJDSM010022942.1:2025-15135 GCA_903981925.1 Ostrea lurida
GAAGCTATGGAAGCCATTAAGAAATTGAAGAAGAATAAATTGCCTGGTTCAGATGGCTTCACAACAAAATTCTACAAATTTTGGGTCAAAATCTGGAAGTAATGTACATGTGTATCATGTGTAATTTTTTTTTCTCTAACGATAGAATGCAATAAAGAAATGATAACTTCCCAGTATTGGGAGTCAAAATTAACCCTAGTCTCACAAACACCACAGAAATAAACTTTTTTGATCATAAATTATCATAAAATATCACCCCCCCCCCCCCTAAAAAAAATGAATGACTGGACAGGGATAATACTAATAAACAATTGACCCCTTTGGAAAGATAAATGTTTTAAAAATGACTTCTTTCAATCCTTAGATAAGAATTGCTAGTAAGAAAGTCAATGTATTATAAATGTTTATATAAAAAATCTGTTTCATTAATTTATATATGAAATTGACTTAGAGTATTCATAAACACTAACAAACTAGGAACAAAGTTTGGCATTAATCTACCTTCACAAGTTCTGTCCTTGGATTAAAACGAGCCAGTTACAGGATTGTATACCGAGCTTGATAAAATTTATTCTTTTCAATTTTAATTTACGTTATGGATAACGATACAATAATTTCATCTCATTCCGAGAAAAGGAGCCAAGTTTAGACTTAATTAGCACAATTTCTGACAGTACAAGCTCTGCTGAAACCAAAATACGACTTGGGTCATCACAAACATTTACAATAAATGATAGATTACTTGAAGGAACGCTTCATCGTTACTCTTTTTATCTAATAATCTCGGCCTACATATTAAATTTGATGGGACGTGTGTACCTGTACACTGGCAGTAGAACCTGGCCTTGTAGTCTGAGCACGGTACGGGGAAGTTGTCCGCGTTGTTACAGGTAAACCCTCTGTCTACCTCACAGGTGGCCACTTCTCCAGAGCTGTAACTCGGGATGTCTCCATCCACCACGCGACACTCCGCTCGTGTCAAGTTACCTCCAGAACACAGCTGTCGTTTCTCGGCGTCAGTCAGCTGTTCGTAGTCGCCATTACCGCTAGTGGGGTTGTTGTGGTTGACCCACGCTGACCAGCCGCCCACGCAGGGTACGGGGGGTGGGGTGTTGGTGGCAACAGTCTGGACGTTGTGACCGCTGTCCGGTTTGGTTGGAACCTGGTGTGTTGTCTTGCTGTTGGCAGCAGTGACAGAGGCTGCAGCAGTAAAAGAAAACAGATTCACAAGACATGTTCCAGCAACATCTACTGTGGAATCATCATTATTCGTGGGGGACCAATGTTTGTGGATTTTGTGGGTCACTCTTACCCACGAATTTACGTTCCCACGAACATGCTTTATTTTCCTTTTGCTATAAATATTATGTCGTTCATATTATTGATCAATTACCCATGAAATTACGTACCCACGAACCAGCCATATTTTGGCTATCCACGAACATTGGCCCCCACGAATTAAAATGATTCCACAGTACTTCAAGATATTGAAAGGACAATATTTACAGTGTCTTGACCCTTGTCCTTTGAATGTGGCAACCAAATTTCGTGGGTTGCAAAAACGCTTGAAAATGTTTTTGCAGCAAATTCAATAACTATGCGATATGGCAATTTTTTTTTTCTGCAATCTAATAAAAATGACCCAGCGGCCAAAAATTTTATAGGGGCGGCGGTGTCTGAGAACCAGATCTGTATTTTTATTTGGCCTTAGGATGTACCAACATACCAAGTTTGGTATTAATCAAGAAACACTTCAATATTTCTTTTCTTATCTAATAATCTGGGCCTACATATTAAATTTGGATGGGATCGGGTGTACCTGGACACTTGGCAGTAGAACCTGGCCTTGTAGTCTGAGCACGGTACGGGGAAGTTGTTCCGCGTTTTTTACAGGTAAACCCTCGGTCTACCTCACAGGTGCCACTTCTCCAGAGCTGTAACTCGGGATGTCTCCATCCACCACGCGACACTCGCTCGTGTCAAGTTACCTCCAGAACACAGCTGTCGTTTCTCGGCATCAGTCAGCTGTTCGTAGTCGCCGTTACGCTAGCGGGGTTGTTGTGGTTGACCCACGCTGACCAGCCGCCCACGCAGGGTGGGGTGGGGGGGTAGTGGTGGTGTGTGTGTCATGGCCGCCGGGCTTAGTGGGTTGAACGCTAGTTGTCTTTGCATTAGCATCCGTACCAGAACTTGATGGTGCAGGTGTAACTACAAAGAGTTTTCATAAGATATTTCATTATTATCAAACTGAAAGTTTATCTGCAGAACTTGGTACTGAATAAAATCACAAATGAAATTTTTTCTCTTTATAGCAACAAATCACGGTAACGGTTGAATTCGTGGAAAAATGAATCTTTGTCATTTGTTATTAATATGAAAAATGAATTCACTGAATGTTAAATTCGCTGCCATTTTGTTTCAGCGAATATAGCGAAAATCAACTCCACGAATTAATTTCCTGCCATACAGCGCTTTCTACTGATAGCAGTTTTGATATGCGACTCTTGTTACATAAGCATTGTTAGTCTGGATCCATAGCAAAGCTACGAGTCAGGCTAACTATCGGGATCGCTGATCTGCACGTGGATGTATCAGTATGAATGGGATCCTCGATCATCATCCCCAATATGAATGCACACTTTTCATTATCAGGATATTTATATAATTATAATATGTATTTTTAAAAAATGACGGAACAAGAATTATCATCCGTCCATTGCCGCGGAATAATAAATGGTGTGACATGGATTTTTGTAGATCTCAACAGTGCATTCATCCCAATGCACTACCGTATATTTTAAAGCAGAAATCTCTAATGAGGATTTAATTTTGGCATTATTAGTGAGAGTTTTGAGATTGCTAAAATTATAATGATATCGCTTACAATTTTATTCCAAATCATTGATAGAGCTCTTCGAAATAATTTATTATAAAATCGCTATAATTATTTATCGCTAAAATAAAATACCAATTTTTATGGAAAGAATGCTAAATTTGCGTCTCGCCATAAATTCTACCTCTACAATGGTGTAATTCTAAAGTGTATTTAATGCACAGTGCACCCTTTAATTAGATTTCAAAAAGCAATTTCAGAACCCTTTTGAAAACATGATGGCAGATGAAAGTTGCTGGTGTGGACCCACGTACCTGGACATCCGCAGAAGAATTTGGCCTTGTAGTCGGAACACACCATAGGGTAGTTGTCAGCGTTGTTACATATGAGTCCCTGATCCGGGTAACACGTTAAAATCTCCCCGGAACTCTCGCTCGGAATGTCTCCACTTACGGCGCGACACTCCGCCCTCGTGATGTTTCCACCCGGACAGAACGCCGCTATTTCTCCGGCGGTCATTTTCTCGTAGTCTCCCAGGGAGCCCTGTCGGATTGGACTATTTTTGTTGATCCATGCTGACCACTTCTCCACACACACTGGAGCTTTGGTAGGGGTCACGGCTGGGGTCAAGGTCGACTGCGGTCCTGGCACTGTTGCGGCTGCTGTAAATTACAGAAGTGCAAAAATTTAGCATTTAATATTTTGTGGCTCAACCGCTGAGCATGCAATACAAATCAAAATCTCCATCTTAAAATTTCTAGCTACGGTGGAATCATTTTAATTCATGGGGGCCAATGTTCATGGATATCCAAAATTTTGCTATTCTTGGGGACATAAATTCGTGGGTAATTGATAAATAAACGTGTCACTGAACGGCATAATATTACTAACGATCAGAAGGAAAATAACACATGTTCGTGGGGACGAAAATTCGTGGGTAAGAGTGACCCACGAAATCCATGAACATTTGTCCCCCACAAACAATGATGATTCCACAGTAATTGATATCAAACAGTTAACAATAATGTACCTACAATATTAATCACATATTAATAAGAAAACTCCAATCCACGCCTTTAGTCATCAACACACGTATTTAAATAATTATTTCATTTTCACAGTAAATAATAAGACCTAAATTGTAGTTGTCCTATCAGACACAAAAATTATACCTTGACAACCAATCAGCTGCCAGCGTAGGCCGATTCCGCCGTGCCATCTCTCCGGAACGATTCTGACGAATTTAGCAACGAAAGGATTCAATGTGTGAGTCGAGGTGGTGTCCGAGTCGAAATTCCCAGAAAACACCTGTACAGGAAGTAAATCAATAAAGATATAAATATATAAAACATGAGGCAAGGGAGATAATCATGTTGCAGGGAAGATAAATACTGGATAGCGAGAAATTGACTCGCGGTGTTAATTTTCACTAGATATTTTCTTAACAAAATTTCCGCGAATTTAACATTCAGTGAATTAATTCTAATACGTATTCTAATACGTATAATTGAATTGGATTCAGGATTACGATTTGTTTTTCTGCGCATTCAATTGCAACCGACTGCAATTTGTTGCAAAGTGAAAAAATCGTGATTTTTTTCTACTGTGATATTAGCCTGCTATACAGTATATAATATCTCCAAGTCAGTTGTTTTAATTTGGCATGAATTAAGGATGAGTTAAATTTTGATGGGACCCTTAGTATTTCATATTTTGAAAATCAAAGCCCAATTTGATATGCTTAATAATTCCATTGTACTTTTCTCTGTCCCTCCTCCTGGTAATAAGTAAAGTTCGTTCCGTCCATAGAGTACATCAAGTAGTAGGACGACACCCACTTCTGATCTCCTCTCACGCCTCGCGTCGATACCGCGTAGATTATCTCCGGATGTGCGAAGGTACCCATCAGCCATTGGCTCTTGTCATTAGATGACGGAACCCAGCCACTGTCGCTGTCAAGGTGAGACTTCTGCGGTCCTGATTCTGAGCGGATACTGGACGAAGCCGACAGCTGGTTGTCAGGGATACGGATTGGAAGCTGAGAGTCACCATTAGCACACACTGTCGAGGGAAGGAAAGCATTCGATTAGACAAGGTTGTAGACACAGTATATGCTTCATTTTTAACTACAAATCTGTAGCTCTCTTGGAAAATACCGCGACAGACCAAAAACCTACAATTTTTGGTGCAGTTTTTTTTCTGTCAATCTTTGAGGTCTATAATAATATTGCTATATTTTTGCATTGTGATCTCCAAATTTTAATATGAATAAAAAATCTTAGCATATTTTTCAACTACACTTGTCCATTAATATATTTCATCAAATATTCAGTAATGCTCCATGTGAANTTGTCCATTAATATATCTCATCAAATATTCAGTAATGCTCCATGTGAACCATAAACTTACAGCTTCAGATAATTGAGTTTACAATATTGTATGTGATATACATGTAGAAAGATAATCTTTCATCAATATACAGATATTTTTGATCAATTATCTGAAAGTTTTGCAAATCTGGCCTCGATCTTTGATATTTTCAAGCAATAAGAAAAGTCACACCTATTGGTGAGGTAGGTTTGGATGTGCCTGTTCCCACGGTGATGGAAGTTGATGGAACTGGAGTTACATTGGAGCCAGGGGTCACAGCAGCTATGGAAACCAAAAACACAAGATTTATAAGAAGAATTTCAACAAAAACACAAGATTTATAAGGAAGATTTCATAAACCAAAAACACAAGATTTATAAGGGAAATTTCATAAACCAAAACACAGATATAAGGGAAGATTTCATTAAACCAAACACAAGATTATAAGGAAGATTTCATAAACCAAAACACAAGATTTATAAGGGAGATTTCATAAACCAAAAACACAAGATTTATAAGGGAAGATTTTCAAAACCAAAATACACAGAGATCTTAAGGGAAGATTTCATAAACCAAAACACAAGATTTACATTAATTAGGAAGATTTCATAATTAAACCAAGACGGAATATGCTTTCATAATTGTATTCCTATTCTGAAATTTAAACGGCTACTTACAACAGATGGTCGCAGTAGTAGCGGACCTTGTAGTCTGTGCACGCATCGGGAAATTATCCGCTCATTACATTCCAATCCTACGTTGGTGTCCAGGTCAGAATTTCACCACTAGAGTACGATGGAGCGTTCATCCCAACACTGAAGGCACCGACATTTCGTGATGGAAACCCCCACGACAGAACCCTGTCCTGTCCGTGAACTCCTTGGGGGTGAGCTTTTGTCTCCTGGGAAGGAACCCCCGGGGTGACGTTACGTAGACCAGTTGGACCAGTAGGTCGGCAGGTAGTATTACCGTGGCGACGGTTGGAGTGGTGGGTAAGGTTTCCAACACGGTCACCAACTTTGTGTGTTCCACTGGCGTCTGTCACTGGTTTACCGTAGATATCAGTCTTCAGGTACCAGTAATGGGCTTTCCAAATTTGTCAGTTTTAGGTACTGCAGTTGGCACCCTTCTGGTTTAGTAACTGGTTCCAGGAACGGTCACATTACGGGTTTCCATTGGTGTCTGTACTGGTTTACCGAGATGTCAGTCTTGGGTTCCAGAACTGGGTTACCGAATTGTCTGTTTTGGGAACTGCTGTTGGTACAGCATGGCTGGATGGGGCTGTCTAACACCGCACCATTTCTGTGTGTCCATTCACATCAGTAACTGGTTGTCCATAGGAGTCAGTTTTTGGAACCAGAATTTGGTTTCCTTGTTCGTCGGTCTTGGGAACGAGCATGGTGTATCTGTTCCATGTGGAACGGGTTCCAATACGGTCACCATTTGTGTATGTCACTGGCGGTCTGTCACGGACTCCGAAAGCATCGTTCTTCGGGTACCAGTAATGGATTTCCAATTGTCTGTTTAGGTACCTGCAGTTGGCACCCCTTCTTGGTTTAGTAACTGGTTCCAGGACAGTCACCATTAATTCTTGTTTTGGTCGGTCACTGGTTGTCCGTAGGAGTCAGTTTTTACGGAACCAGAAATTGGGTTTCCTTGTTCGTCTGTCTTGGGAACCAGTTTGGGTGTATCTGTCCATGAGGAACGAGGTTCCAATACGGTCACCATCTGCGTATGTCCATTAGCGATCGGTACCGGCTTTCCATAAACATCAGTCTTTGGTACAAGTAATGGATTTCAAATTTTTCTGTTTTAGGTACTGCAGTTGGCCACCCTTCTGGTTTAGTAACTGGTTCCATCACAGTCACCTTACAGTGTTTCCATTGGTGTCTGTGGACTGGTTACCGAAGATGTCAGTCTTGGGTTCCAGAATGGGTTGCAATTGATCTGTCTTGAACTGCTGTTGGAGTAGCAATGACTGGAGGCGGTAACACCGTCACCATTTCTGTGTGTCCATTCGCATCAGTAACTGGTTGTCCATAAGAGTCAGTTTTCGGAACCAGATTGGGTTTCTTGTTCGTCGGTCTTGGGAACGAGGCATGGGTGTATCTGTTCATGTGGAACGGGTTCCATACGGTCACCATCTGTGTATGTCCACTGGCGTCTGTCACTTGTACTCCGAAAGCATCAGTCTTCGTACCAGTAATGGATTTCCAAATTGTCTGTTTTAGGTACTTGCATGTTACGGTCACCCCTTCGGTTTAGTAACGGTTCCATCACAGTCACCATTACAGTGTTTCCATTGGTGTCTGTGACTGGTTTACCGAAGATGTCAGTCTTGGGTTCCAGAACTGGGTTACCGAATTTGTCTGTCTTTTAGGAACTGCTGTAGGTACAGCGTGAGTGGATGAGGCTGGTACTAAACAAACCGTCACCATTTTCTGTGTGCCCATTCACTCAGTAACTGGTTGTCCATAGGAGTCAGTTTTGGAACCAGAATTGGTTTCCTTGTTCGTCGGTCTTTGGGAGAGCATGGGTGTATCTGTTCCATGTGGAATGGGTTCCAATACGGTCACCATCTGAGTATGTCCACTGGCGTCTGTCACTGGCTTTCCGAAAGCATCAGTCTTTGGTACCAACAATGGGTTTCCAAATTCATCAGTCTTGGGTCTCGCAGTTGGTAAACCTTGTGGCTCTGTCACTGGTTCCAGCACAGTCACCATCACCGTGTTTCCACTGGCGTCTGTCACTGGTTTACCGTAGATATCTGTCTTGGGTTCCAGAACTGGGTTACCAAACTTATCTGTTTTGGGCACAGCAGTGGGCACACCGTGAGGCCCTTTCACTGGTTCTAACACAGTCACCATTACCGTGTTTCCACTGGTGTCTGTTACCGGCTTACCATATACATCAGTCTTGGGGACCAAGATTGGGTTACCAAACTTATCGGTGACTGGGACTGCTGTGGGCGTGGCCTGTGTTGGAGTGACAGGAACCATGACAGTGTGGCCATCCTTGTCTGTCACAGGTTTACCAGAAATGTCAGTCAGAGGTACAAGCATGGGTGTGGCGTTCGGTTCGGTGTTCGGATGACATACGACACCTTTCGGTTCACAAAGCACCCTGATTTCATAATCATAACACTGTCCACCATGAGCCGTCTGCTTTGTCGCATCGCATTTCAGACCTCCATGATTTACATCACAGATGACCCCGCTCTGACCTGCGTCCATGACCGACAGACCAGTGATACTGTCACGACATTCTATGGCTGTGATTTCATCCGTGTGGCAGAATTTGAAATCCTTCTCCAATTCCGACAACAATTCCACCTCACCACGGTTATCAGGAGCGTGTCCGTTCATCCACGTCGTCCAGCCACAAATGTCCACGGTCTTGGTGGTGCTTCCTTCAAAGTGGCCGTCCGGTCGAGTGGGGCCAGGGGAGGAGGTGGTAACATTGCTGCAGTCGCAGTAGACTCGAACTTCGTAGTCCATGCACTTCTTGTCCGCCTGCAGGGCATTCTTACACCTCAATCCTCGGATTCTGTCACAAGACAAGGTCTCGTTTGTCCTGCCTGACGGAATTTGTCCGTCTGCCGTGCGACATTCAATCTTTGTCATTATGTCGTATCCACAAGTTTGTTCCCGTATGGCAGCCATAGATTCGATGTCTCCTGCGAACGGTTTGTTGGGTTTCATGACCGATGGGTTGTCCTTGTTGATCCAGCTTGACCAACCACAAACATTGGATTTGACTGTCGGTGGAGTTGTGCCGACTCCAGTGCTTGGTGTGCCTAAATATAAAAAATGCAACTTTAAAGTAATCATCAAGAAATCACTATTCTAAAGTTTTCCACTTCTCAACAAATGTATATTATAATTTTGTGAGTTGCATTTTTCCATTCTTCTTATTACTTGTTATCATGTGTGAATTTCATTCAAATTACAGTATCATATACAATGAGGTCAATTTGACACACTTTCACCTTGTGCCGTTGTTGATCACACACATTCATAGTTTTGAATATGCACAAAGCTGCTTTTTAGCTATCTATAGTGATGAGTTAATCTAAATTCAGATCAAAGTCATCCAGTTTCCCAGTATAAAAAACTTTTCTAAAAGCACATTATGAAAAATTACGATCGAAAATTTTGTTGGTATTTCATCACGAGAAAGGAATGCATGTATTTTCATCACTGTAGTTCTGTACTCACTAGCACAAATGACAAAAAAGCGGACTTCTCGAGTCACGACAACGACCATCGTTCTCCAGTTGAGACATTAAATCACGCGTGGATATCGCAGGTCCCTCCTGTCCTCCCTTGCTGGGCACCAGCTTCGTCATCCTATCTCTGCATTCTGATCTGGACCGGGGGCAGCACAGAAATTGTGTAGGTACGAGATCTTGGATATGGTTTCTAGGATCCCCATCTCCACTAGTGGCGTGATCGTGTTAGACCAGTAAGTCACTCACAGGTCTGGCATGGCCTCACAGGGTTAGCTGAAAGAAACAAAAAAGAAATCAATTAATCACCCCCACCACTACCTTGCTCTTAGTGATAGATGATCATGATGAAAAATATCTGGCATGTGGAAACAGAAGGTGAGATGTGGATGGAATTATCAGTGGTGGAAACAGAAGGTGAGATGTGGATGACTTATCAGTTGCGTGGAAACACGAAATCAGTGAGATGTGATAAATTATCAGGGGTGGAATACAGAAGGTGGAGATGTGGGATGAAATATACAGTGCGTGAAAATAGAAGGGAGCATGTGGAGACTATCAGTTCGTGAAACAGAAGGTGGAGATGTGATGAATTCATTCGTGGAAAAGACAGGTGGAGATGTGCGTTGAATTATAGTGCGTGGAACAGAAGTGGAGATGTGGATGAATTATAGGCGTGTGAAACGAAGGTGGAGATGTGGTGGAATGTAACAGTGCGTGGAAATAGAAGGTGGAGATGTGGCATGAATTATCAGTTCGTGGAAAAAGAAGGTGGAGATGTGGAGAATTATCAGTTTCGTTGGAAACAGAAGGGAGATGTGGATGATATATCAGGTTCATGGCACAGAAGTGGAGATGTGGATGAATTATTCAAGGCTTGGAAAACAGAGTGGAGATGTGGATGAATTATCAGCGTGTGTGGAAACAGGAGGTGGAGTTGTGGATGAATTATCAGGTGTGTGAAAACAGAAGTGGAGATATATATATATTCAGTGAGTGAAAAGGAAGGAGAAGATTTACTATTTATAAATCTATCATAAATTCTTATGAATTGTTGGTGGACAAATGTATTCTTTTAAGTGAATTTTATAAGGTGAGATATTACCTAGCACGTGTTGTGTGTGTGTGTGTGTGTGGGTGGGTGGTGGGGGGGGTGGGTGTTGGGTGTTGTGTTGCCACACAGCTCTTCATCTTCAGATGCGTATATTACTAGTAGTGGGCAGGTGAGATGGTGAGAATTACCTGGGTAAAGATGTTACATGAGATCGGTATTACGAGATGGAGGGGTACAGGTGAGATGGTGAGATAATCCGTAGTAGTCGTGAATGGAGATTACGAGTAGGTGAGGGGACGTAGATGGGAGCATTTATGGTAGGAGGACAGGTGAGATTGTGACCGGATGAGTAATGGATGTGAATTTACCTGGCAGTAGATGGTCAGTGTGTGAAGTTTACGGAGAGTGAGGCAGGTGAGATGGTGAGACTTACTGGAGTTGAGCGCTGGTAAATATACGGGTATCGAAGTAGGTGAGGGGGACTATTGGGTGGTGGTACGTGAGCGTTTTGAGTAGTGGAGGAGACAGTGAGATTATATTTACGGATGGCAGGTAGTGAAATCCGGAAGTGGACATCACTGGGAATTAGATAAGGGGGGTAAGGTTAGATGGGGTCCTGAGTGGTGGCAGTAGTGTGTTCGAGTGGCAGAGTAGAGATGGTAATTCCTGGGTACGGTGGAGGGGTCAGTGAGATGGTAATATTACTGGAAGTAGGTGGAGGGTACAATGGAGAATGGTAGGATATTTACCTGGAAGGTGGAGGTACAGGGTGAGAGTGGGAGATATTTACCTGGGTAGGTGGAGGGTACAGGTGAGATGGTGAAATTTACCTGTAGTGGAGTAGGTGGCGATGGGGCTTCAAAGCATGAAGGAGTAAGGTGTGGGAGAATTTACCTGGAGTAAGGTGGAGGGGACGGAGATGAGTGGAGATACTTTACCTGGGAGAAGGTGGAGGGGTACAGGTGAGATGGTAGATAGTTTACTGAGTTAGTGGAGGTAACGGTGGATGGTGAGATTTACCTGGAGTAGGTGGAGGGTAAGTGAGATGGTAAGATATTTTACCTGGATGTAGGTAGGAGTCGTGAGAGAGTTTATGAGTAGGTGGAGATCAGGTAAGTGAGATATTTACCGGTCTATTAGGTGGGGGGTACATGGTGAGATGGTGAGGATATTTACTGAGTAGAGTGGGGGGTACAGTGAGAATGGTGAGATTTCACTGGAGTAGGATGGATGGGGACAGTGAGATGGTGGATATTACCTGGAGTAGGTGTGAGGGGTACATGTGAGATGCTGTAGATATTTTACCTGAGATGGTTGGAGGGTACAGGTGAGAGTGAGATAATCTGATACGGAGAATAGTGAGATGGGAGCTACCTGTCCTGAGAGTTGTGGGAAGTGGTGTAGATATTTACCTGAGGTGGAGATAGCAGTGGAGATTGAGATATTACTGGAGTGGTGGAGGGTACAGGGTGAGATTGGTGAGACTATTTACCTGCGAGTACGGTGGAGGGTACAGGTGATGGTGAGATATTATACCTGGATAGGTGATGAGGTACAGGTGACGATGGTGAGATATTTACCTGGTAGTGGAGGGGTCAGGTAGATGGTGAGATATTTTAGCCTGGAGTACGTGGAGGGTACGTGAAGTGGTGAGATATTTACCTGGACGTAGGTGAGGTACAGGTGAGATGGTGAGATATTTTGACCTGGATAAGGTACAGGTGAGATGGTGAGATATTTACCTGGAGTAGGTCGAGGGGTGGTAACACATCACATTTACAGGTGAGAGGGTGAGATATTTACATGGAGTAGGTGGAGGGGTACAGGTGAGATGGTGAGATATTTACCTGGTGTAGGTGGAGGGGTACAGGTGAGATGGTGAGATATTTACCTGGTGTAGGTGGAGGGGTACAGGTGAGATGGTGAGATATTTACCTGGTGTAGGTGGAGGGGTACAGGTGAGATGGTGAGATATTTACCTGGTGTAGGTGGAGGGGTACAGGTGAGATGGTGAGATATTTACCTGGTGTAGGTGGAGGGGTACAGGTGAGATGGTGAGATATTTACCTGGTGTAGGTGGAGGGGTACAGGTGAGATGGTGAGATATTTACCTGGTGTAGGTGGAGGGGTACAGGTGAGATGGTGAGATATTTACCTGGAGTAGGTGGAGGGGTGGTAACACAGCTTTCATCACGTGTACAGGTGACAGTATTGTTAAAGCAGTGACAGGTCGAACATTCATCATATGGATTTGTCCAAGTACTCATCGGCTGTAAAAAATCAAAAACCATTCAGGTTACATATGTAAGAAAATGCAGTGGACAAGACTAGGACTCGAACCAAAGGGTACCACTGAATCTCTATTCGGGTGCTCTATCAACTGAGCTCTCTGGCCACCAGCAATCACACCTGGCTGACCGCTACACATGTTAAGTGCACTGTAAACATCACAGTATAACTCCAGTCACATTAAGGCATGAAAGTATCCAATATAACGACACTTGCTACTTGCTCTTAGTGTAAAAAGACAATTTCTCCAAATCTAAGGGGCAATAGACAACATTTTTCCCAAACACTAGCTACTTCAGCATTTAACTTACACTAGCAATGGTTCTGTCTCAAGCA
>CAJDSM010022948.1:14130-27857 GCA_903981925.1 Ostrea lurida
AAAATATTTCTGCTGATCGCACTTTGCAAGGGATCGAGACATTTAATATTGAATACTGTACTATCATTTCTTTAAAAAGTCCTATGCAGATTAAGGTAATAGTTTTTGTATAAAATTATAAGCATGGAGGCGAGATTATTATATACAACAATGTTGATAGCTACAATCCAAACATCAAGTACTCTGTTTCCCTCTATTACAGCCATTTTTTTATTTTTGTATTTCTTGTTTGCCTTATTTTTATTTCATTCAGCATGAGATGTTTCGATACGTGAGTTTTTGTTATCCCATGTTTTGATTGCATGTGAATTGGAATCATTAACTGAAGCTCTAAATAACATCCTATACGTAATGAGCAATAGTCAATTTTAATTTTGATTTCTCACACTAGTGGACTGGCTCGATCTGTACTGCTATCTGCTACCTCAGATTTATTGGACAGCACAGAACCAGTCTACCTAGGTACAGGAAATTGAAATGTCAGATATAATAAGTGAAGTGTTGAAATTCACTTCTGAAGCTCCACCCTGACAATCTCTTATGACAAAAGGCTCCACCCTCTCTCCACTTTGGACGTCCAAATTGGAGACTCCAGAGTCAGCATTTTACACCAAGCCCATATTTTCTGACTTTCACGTTTACTCAAATTTAAATCGACGTTTTCAAATTAGAGCTAACATTTACAGTTTTCTTATCAATATCACAAGTACAGCTAATCTATCAAAATATCCATGGGGGGCACTATGTGTCCCCCGTTGATGTTACACACATATGTTTATGAGTCTAATAAAACGTGTAAAATGCAAGAATGCTACAACTTAATTACTCCTTATCGCCCCACAAGTGGGGGCTTACAAAGTGTCCTGTTTAACATGAAGAATACGGGTTCAGCTTTATTATATAAACATCAGTTGCATCGTGTTTAATATCTCTAAAGATTTTATATTTTATGTCCCCCACCTTTTGTGTGCTTTCAAAAGCGGACTCAAATTAACGTCAAAGATGTTGCGTTTCGTTTTGGAGTGGAGTGATTATAAGGGCCTGGTCTTCTTCAGTATTATCTTTTGCCGTCAATGAACCTGAAAAACGGTACCGACATCTTGATAGGAGAATAAAAATGGGGGCTATCGCAGCTGGACTAAGCTTGTTCGATTTTCACTGATGTTCTAATGATTGAAAAAAGGGCGTTCTCCGAATGTATGCCAACTAAATTAATGTAACACTTGTTATAATATTTCATAACTAATATGATAGATGACATCTCCAGGATAAAAGAGGTTTATTAATGAGATTTCAAGAGAGGATCGACCTACAATAGTATTTTTCTAGAACCAATTCAATTGGACATAATTGCACTTTATTTTTTTTTTTTTTTTTTATTATAATTTATTTTTTATTTTTTTATTTTAAATGTAATGATTACATTCATGAATATCAGGCTTCCGCCGAAATTATATTTTAAAAATAATTCAAAAAACCAACCAAAAAAAAAAAAAAAAAAAAAAACAATAAAAAAGAAAAGAAAAAAAAAACCCAATCCCGCCCTCAAATAAAACCACAAAAAAAACAAAAAAAACAAAAAAAAAACCAAACTAGAAAATATAAAAAACCAAAAAACACCTAATTTCACAATTGTCAAACTGGCCTCCAACATTTTATTTCTTTGCAAACTTGGTTTGGGGGCGTTTTATCCTCCAGCAAGTTGTTGTTTCAAACTTGGCTTAAGGGCGGTAAACAATGAGATTTCCGGTTCCCCCATGCGTAATTACTTCAATCTAAACAGTGGATAGGCTGAAGCGTCTCACCTGTTGATTGCCGCTTATCGACAATTCGCAGATCATTGGGTTCACTTTTTACTCAAGATGATAATGTCAAGATTCTCGTTTCCCATCATGTGGAACAACTATGTTTTCAAATCGCAATTTGAAAGCAAGGTGTTTAACGTGATCCTTATTTTGTGTGTACATGTACTTTGTATTTTGCTATTCCATGCTGTATGAAGTTTTTCCGTCTCCAGGCCCCTGAGACAATAAAATTTAGAGGAACTCACGTTCGATGTAATTCTTATTATATAGAAGGAACATATATTAATGAAAAAGTGAGTCAGAGTTCAAAAGTAAATTAACTGTCTTTGTTACAGGACTCTGGGACAGTGCATGCAGTCCTATGTGATGATCTTCTGGTTTTCATTTACCTGCCATTGTCCAGATATATCTCTAGATAATATAATTTCTTGGAAAGCGATTCCTTATAAACACTTTAATCGAACTAAGATCGTCATTTGACTCGATATATGTAGGTAAAGGGACACCCATCCACACCCTAAAAATAAATAAATAAATTTAAAAAAGAAATACATATAACTGTTTCAAGGGTCATTTAAGGAATGTTTAATAAATAACAAATTCTTTCTTATTCTTTGATTGCATAAGAAAAACAAGTTGCGAATTATCATCGTTTTTCTTACAATCTTTCAGAAAAAAATGTAAGTGTGAATATGTTTAATTTTTAAAGTACATGGCGGTATGAACTATGACGCTTTTCGCCGGAATACCTCGTGACGCGCCGCCGGAATATCTCGTGACGCGGATTAAACTAAAAAGCACGCTGTCGCGAAGCGGTGCAGCTCATATCTGTATGTATTACATGCGTTTCACAGTAAATCACTTTTATATATTACTGTCGGAATTTCCAGCTGTTAGATTAGAGCTATCAAGATCCATACGCGTATTGTTCCCAACTAAAACACGTTCATTGTTACAATTTGTAAAATACCAAAAGCAAAAACACTAGAAATGTAGATATATAATCTGATATTGTTATTAAACTTGATCACGAAGTTGAAGAATATAGGATTTTTCTTATCGTGAATATGTCAACATTTTAACTTTGAAATACATTGTATTCACTTACTCGCAACCATCTCTTGTTTGATATCTAACTTTGTCTCGGGAAATGCCGACCATATCTTTCAGTTTGTAGTACGAATACTTTGACCCATAACAATTAATAGCACTAACCCTTAGTACAATATAGACCTCGGACTTCGTCCTCGGTCAATATTGACTCAGAGTTGGTGCTATGAAACCATGAATTGACCTCATCAACATGCTATAATTGTATATAAACAAAATATGATTGAGAAATAACGATTTAATTATGAATGGCACAAACACAGTGACACAAATCTTGCGCCCGCCGAGGATTTGATGGACCAAGACCATATTTTCCCTAAAAATGTCGTACGATTAAGACCACTTCTATCTAAAACAAATTATCAAAAAAATGCCTTAAGTTCTATTTGTGAATACAATTTCTGGTTGTATATATTTACCTTTCCCATTTGCATACTTTAATTAACTAAATTAAGCAGGATTGCCGTTAAGTAGCCAAATGGTAGAACGTTCAGGAGGTTGTGAGTTCGAGTTCCACTTGTGCCATAACTGTGTGAATTGCCCCTTCGCCAAATGCTTGACATTTACAAGTGAGAGTCACGGTATATGATTTTATAATAAAATTCTTATCGTATCCTTAGCTCTGATTGGTCAATTTCAAGTTTGGGAATGCAAGCTATTTTTGTATAATCTGGCTTGGTATGGGGACCCACCCCCTTGACAACTAGCAGCCGGAACTACTTTTTTGCAATTTCAACAAATAAATAAAAGCAAGGGAAATATTTGTAGTTGTTTATTAATTCTATAATTAAATTGTAAGGAATGGCTATAATTTGGGGGCATATTATATAAGTATAACCTGGTTTGGGTCAGTTTACGCTTTTTTATAATCTGCTATAATTGGAGTCATTCCTTAAAAATACTGAAGTCAAGAATCACGGCAAAAGTTGGCATGTTCATGAATCAGTCATGACTGATATGGCTCCGAGAGCCTAGCACTGGTCTAAATTTGTGGCGCTTCACATCTTCATAACTGTGATACTAGTAAAAAATTAACGAGGAGACGTAAAACAAAGAAACAAAGGATGAAAATGGGCCTCAGAGACATAAGACATATCGAGAATGAATTTTTAAACCACTACTTGCTTGTGTACTTTCAATGATGCATCGGTATTGGGTGACATACTTTCTCTACAAAGTCTTGTCTTGAAATTCTTGCAGGAATCTAGTTTGAAAAACAAGTCTCACAACTGATGATATCAATTTTTTTTTTATCCTAGGTACTACGCCATTTGCCATCCTCTGAAAATCCGGTATCTGAAGACGAACACTCGAGTGGTGGTAGTAATGTGTGTCGTCTGGGTTTTAGCGCTCGCGGTCTCTACACCATTCCTGTTCATCCAAGAGATCTCTATACGTCTGCAAGAACTGAACGAACCTCCTGGACTGAGAATAGTGGAGGTGTGCGTAGAGCAATACCGACAGAGGGCGCTGTTGGAGGCACATACGCTCATACAGTTCATAATCTTTTACTGTGGTCCAATCGGAGTCATGTTTTTCGCTTACGGAAAAATCGCCCATCAATTGTGGATCCGCAAACCTATCGGGGACTCGCACGATCTGGAAAGGACGATGCAACAAAAGAAAAAGATCATAAAGATGTTGATCGTCATCGTTCTCATGTTCGTCTTGTGTTGGTTCCCGTTTTTCTCAGTTCATGTTTATCGCTTATATAATGACGTAGACTATAATGATTATCGTCTGGTAAGTCTGATTGTAAAGGTCATCGGGTTCACGAATTCAGCAGTGAATCCCATCATATACGGATTTATGAACCAGAAATTCAAACAGACAATTCGTCTTATGTACATTAGAATGAGATCGAAGCTCTGTCCGCGGGAAGAGCGTCTCCTGTTCACAGCCAATCTAATTCTGCTCCAAACAGCCTCACAGCAGAGAGTGTAGTTTGAGCCCGATGTAACAGAAAAAGACAAATCATGCTGGTTCATGTTTATAGCCATATCTTGAATGTCAACCCATGTTGTCTCAGCATAAGAGAAATTAATAATATATGTATATACCATAGTGAACATACATGTAACATTTATTACACAAATTAAATCTATGTCACATTCTACCTTCTACCTTGTTTTGATTGGTTGTTATTTGAGTTTCTGCACAGGGGCTTACTTCAAACTTCCACCAGAGGTCGTTCCGCACGCAAAACTGTGAGCAGAGACACAGAGCATTATGGGTAGGATGGAGCTTACTTATCAAAAGATGATAAGCATGAGATTGCTTTCATTCCTGCCTTTATAAGGCTCCGCCCAAGTCATACTGGCATGTTCTGTTTCAATTTCTAATCCAGCTTCCAACACGATATTCCAACTGTCTCGACTACAATGAAATTATAATCAACGACTGTAACGGTCAGACGGTTTCGATTGCCGGTGGCCAGTTGGTGGAGTATCTAACTAAATATTCAGGGGAAGGCAGGTTTGAATCCCGGTCTAGACCGTTGCATTTCTCCCTTCCTGTTGCATTTGGTGCCGTGGCTAGCCCTTGGAACTGACAGGTGAAAATACCTAATAGGGAAAAACAATTGGTATTGTCAACGTCTTTCTTGATGAACCACCTGTCCAATTCTTTTCAAATTGAGTATGAAGCATTTTGGACAAGGGGCACATAAATTTTTAAATGTCAGGTCTCTTGCACCCGGCTTGGGGGCGGGGCAAAAATGCCAAAAAGTGACCAATTTTAAAAAATCTTCTTCTTTAATAACCGCACAGTGCTTGAGAGAAACTAACATGCATAGTGATTAGAGCAAGGAAGGCCTCTACCAAAATTTAAAATTTGGGTGATTCCCGGGGGTAAGGGTTCCTGATCCCAGGGTGGGGCCAAAACTTGGTAACATAGCTTTATATGTTAAAACACATTTGAAAAACATCTTCTTTTAATGCTATTGATGATTAATATAAATGAATATTAGAATGAGCAGGGAGTTTTCTATCATAATTGTAATTTTCGTGATCCTAGGGGTGGGGGTTTTGGTATTAGTGTGGGGCCAAAATAGTCATTGATAATATATGTTAACAATTAAACATGTTTTTCTTAAAATTTAACACTAAATGATTCCATTTTCTTTTCAAAATTTGGTATGCAGCATCTTTGGGTACACGGGGCCTCATGAATTGTAAAATTTCAGGACTTTTTGCACCCAGCGGGCCTTAGGGGTGGGCAAAAAGTGACAATTTTTTAAAAAATCAAAAATCCTTTTCTCTACAACTGCACCATAATCTAAGAAAACCTAAATGCACCAGATGATATTGAGGCAGGAATGCTCTACCAAAATTGTAAATTTGGTGATCCCCGGGGTAAGAGATTTCTGACACCCCCCCCGGGGGGGGGGGGGGGCAAACTTGATACATAGTGTTTTATGTTAACATATGAAAAAAAAATCGTTAAATCTAATTTATATTAATTTTGAAACTAAAATGGATATTTGGAATGAGCAAAGGGAGCCTTTTGTCATAATTATACACCCCCCGGCAACAAAGTTGAGGGGGGGGGGGGTTATACTAAAATTGGGTTGTCTATCCGTCCGTCTGCAGATACAATGTTTGTTTTTTTTTTAATTCTGACGTGTTATCCTTTTCATCTAGTCACCATATGATACACATCGACTACTTATGGGACAAAGATGTTCCTTATCAAGTTTGGGTCAAAAAGTCAAAAGTCAAGCGCACTGGACATCGAAGTAGCAATATGGTTTCCAGTATCGAGAGCATTATTCTTTCTACGTACAGACTCACCATATCATACATATGGACTACCCATGGGATGTTCCCAATTGAATTTGGGGTCAAAAGGTCAAAGGTCAGGCACACTTGACATTAGAATAGCAATATGGTTTCCATCTAAAATTCATATTTTGAAATATGATAACAATAAATTCCATATTCAGACTTAAATGCAAAACATGAGACAACTTTTATATGGGTTATGATACTCAGGTGACCGTTAAGGCCTGTGGGCCTCTTGTTTTGTTTGGGATAAGAAGGATGCTATGTCGTAGGAAAAAATGTGTCACATGTGTGCTGTATAAAGTTTATAGACAACAAGTAGCAAATGTTAGGTGGAGCACAGCGTCTGAGACATCTCTTTCACGTTGACATACTAGTAGATGTTTCACCATGAAGTTTTGGTCCTTGAAAAAACACATCAATGTAAAGGCAAAGATAACGAACAGTGATCAATCTCGTAAGTCCTAAATAGAATACAGAAACAAGAGTTGGGCAAACACGGACCCCTGGATATACCAGAGGTGGGATCAGGTGTCTAGGAGGAGTAAGCATCCCCTGTTGACCGGTCACACCCGCCGTGTGCCCATAGTCTTGATCACTAAATCACTAAATACCTACGGAAGTATGTCAGTGGTGGATCAAGAAAGATCAGAAAGGGCCATTGGGTTCTGAGAAGAAGTATTTGTTTTTGATTGCCATATTGTTTATTTCTGTAATACAAATTACCCAAGTGTCAATTGTTTATATCCATGTGTAATACAAACTACCTCAAAGTGTCCATTGTTACATACATGTACCTTTATATTATAATTACATCCATGCTTCCATTCTTTTTATACTTCTACAATACCTTAACCGTACCACCCGGATACTCAGTTTTCATAAATATTCATTACTATACTTATTTTGTCCTATCACTTTTCACTCAGAAAAATCCTGTTTAAATGTAGCTATCAACACTATCTATTGAGAACATTGTTATTATGTTTTGAAGTTTGTCGAATTCTTTCTCATCATTATATATATTACTGTGGTTGGTAACTAAGCGTATTTAACAAAAGACAACAATTATTTAGAAATCTAAGGTTTACTTCTCTAGAGTGTCAAACTACAACATACATCAGGATTGTATTTGAAACGTTAAATACTAAAATATGTTAGAAAATTACCAATGCTTATCGAAAATAAAGTTTTCCTGTGTTTCGCAGAATAGCGGGAAATGTATGATAAAATCGTGTTTGAATGTATTGGCATAGTGATACACAGAGTGGTCATAGGACGACCAATGAGATAGCTTTATTGAGAGCTAGGTAGAATTATTAAAGTAACAGCGTGATAGTTCGCTTCAATAAGCATGCCAGAATTACCATATTACTCATCGATTGGCTGTTTGATTTCAATGAAATGAACACTATTTTGCATATCAAACAAAGTATCCGCCCATATACCATCGATAGCATTGACCAATCGGATAGTCTGTAAACAAGAATTTTACTACAGCATTAATATTCTGTCGTAAGTAACGACACAACTAAATCTAATAGTAAATCAGTATTTCATTATTTACAACAACAGCCTATATAAATCACGCTTATGGTTCCTTTCTTAAAGGATTGATTGATTGATTGATTAGTTATTGTACGGTCCCACCGAGAATATTTCACTCATATAGAGGACGTTCACAAATGCTGGTGAAGGGCTGCAAAATTAGGCCTATGCTCGGCACTCAGGGCCTTTGAGCAGGGAGGGATCTTTATCGTGCCACACCTGCTGTGACACGGGGCCTCGGTTTTTGCGGTCTCATCCGAATTCATGACCGCCCCATTGAGTGTCACCTCTTACGACAAGCAAGGGGATGCTGAGGACCTATTATAACCAGATTCCCACGGCTTTTTCTTAAAATACAGAAATAAAAAAACAACAACAACAAACCAAAAAACAAAAAAAAAACAAAACAAACAAACAAAAAACAAAAAAAAAAAAAAAAAAAAAAAAAAAAAAAACCCAAAAAAACCAACCCACCACCTTGCTAGAAAATGCTGTATAGTATTCTCGTTAAGGTAAACAGGCACTCAATCCGATTGGTCAGTGATACCGGTGGTATTGTCGAATAGTGCGTTTAATATGCAAAATAGTATTCATTCTATTATTTTGAGACCAAACGGTGAGTAATATGGTAGTCATGTTAAGAGAACATTGCACGCTCACTGAACGAACTATCATGCTGTTAGTGGAATAATTCTAAAAATCATTCTAAGTTAGCGCTTTCAGTGCGTCAGACGGACCTTATCTATAACAATTTATTAAATATTTATTATAAAAGAATTTGCAGCCAAAGGATACACGTCCAGTATCCCACTCTCTAAACTTTAACACTTGCGTTTGACACAGATTTCCATAGTTTTTTGTTTGTTTGCTTTTTTTTTTTTTAATTTTTTTCTTTTTTCTTTTTTTTTTTTTTTTTTGGTGTTGTTTGTTTTTTTTTTATCTTTTGTTTTATATCTTTTTCTGGGCGGTGTTAGATGGTTTTTAACTAGGTAGTATATTTTATCGAATTGATGATATTGCAAGAGCGATAACTCTAAAATTAGCCTCTAGTAGACGCGTTACGCAAAAGAAGTCATGAATACGGAGTGTCGACGGTACTAAAGTCACCTCGCCGCATCATACCAAGTGTAACAAAGTCCTTATCGGGCAGTCTGAACTGTAAATCTACTCATCAACGGTGGTTTTGCAGTTTGATTCCAAGCAAACTCTCAACATTTCTTGTAGTTTAAGCCCTAAATTGTGATTGCATTTTATTGTCAGTTTTGCTTAATCTGTTTATAATCATGTTAACAGTTCAGAAAATTTCAACATTTTTGCAGTGGGAGAAAAGCGAATACTGTCAAACTGGAAGGGATGTTGCGGGGTCTCGGGATTCCATCAGTTTATGGTGGACCTTGCTTTCTAGGTTCAGCCACCAACACGGTTTCTGTAACAATGTTTTGACCAAAAGGCAATGTTCTGGTTCTTTTGACTAACATTTTTTTTTTAGTTAATGAGTGTAAAAAAGGGACATTGAAGGGAATGCTTGTTTGTTGTTTCAGATCTCAGTCAGCATTTCGCAAATTAGAACAATCCAGTATACCTATCATTGGGTCAATTGCTGTCTGACGTGCTTCACACCAATCGTTAGGTCGTTCTTTATATGCTGATTTCAACTTTTATAAGTTACTTCGTTTACCTGATCAAGATAAAAGAGCTCACGGTGTGTGTGACAACAGTCATCTGAAGTAGTCTTTGGTCTTTGTCGGCCTCCTTCCATCTCTTGAGACGATGACTGCATCAGGTTCAGTCATGGTTGATTTCTGCATCTCCTCGTGTGGCTGTGGAGGCCGATGCGGGAGTGGCAGTCTTTTCCGCAGGCTGTGGGTTGTCACCACCTGGTCTGTGGAGCTGGATTTGCGGGTGGCTCTTTTCTTCCTCAGATAGTCAGTGCGGTTCTGCTTGACTTGCTTGGTGCCGCTCTGCACTACGGCTCTCCAGGAGTCCTGGGATCCTGCGAGGCTTTCCCATTACCGCGTGTCAATTCCAACACTCTTCATGCCCCTTTTGCAGGTGTCTTTGAAGCGCAGTGTAGGGTGGCCTTGGGGTCTGGAACCTCTTGAGAGGTCCCCATACAACAGGTCTTTTGGTATCCGCCCATTCTCTATTCTAACACGTGACCAAACCAGCCGACACGGGCGCTGGCTCAGAAGGGTGAAGGTTGTGGGCAGTTCAGCACGTTCTAGCATGTCAGTATTAGGGTTTCTGTCTTGTCATCTGACCCCGAGTATGCGTCTTAGACAGTGCAGGTGGAAGCTGTTCAGTCGCATTTCCTGGGTGGCATAGGATGTTCAAGTTTCACTGGAGTAGAGCAGTGAGTCGCTGTCAGGTTGTTGTTGGTTGCTGTTGGCCCATACCCTCTTGTGTAACTTAGACATCTTTGCAGAAGCTTTGGTGATCCTTGAAATGATCTCAGGCTCAAGGGAGAGATTGCGCCGATAATGGACTTGTCGACTGCGTTGAGCTTCTGACTTCCTATGCGGATGCTCGGAGGGGAGTCAATTCTCATTCTCTTCCCCCATCACCTTAGTCTTCTTTATGCAAACCGTGAGGCCTAATTCATCACATGTAGAGGTCAAGCGGTTAATTAGCCTCTGGAATGCTTTCTCGGTGTGTTGCCAGAGCCGCAGCTGCAGCAAAGAGGGCCTCCCTGATGGTGACGTGCCTCACCTTGGTCTTGGCTCGTAGTCTGGCCAGGTTGTACAGCCTACCGATGGACCGCGTGTTCAAGTAAACTCCATCCTCGTTATCCTTCAAGACTAGGGCCAGGAGCATCCAGAAGATCCCGAAGAGGGCTGGGGCGAGAGTACAATCCTGCTTGACTCCGCTCTTGATGGGAAATTAGTCTGATGTTGAACCATTGTTGCTCATTGTGTTGAGCATATCGATGTTAAAAGGACACGATGATGGAGTGCAGCTTCGGGCAAGGGGGGGGGGGTCTTTTCCAGGAGTTGGAAGAGACCTTGTCTGCTGACGAGGTCAAACGCCATTGTTACATCTATGAAGGCAAGGAAAAGTGGCTTGTTTTGCCCTTGGCACTTCTCTTGCAGCTGTCTCACAGAGAACATCATGTCGATGGTGAATCTCCAAGCCCTAAATCCGCACTGAGATTCGGGATAAACTCGTGCCAAAATGACTCTTGCAAAGACTTTGCCCACTATGCTCAACAGGGAAATGCCCCAGAGAACTGAGAAGCAATGGAACCAGCAGTAGATGTGAAATGTGCTGTGTATATGTCATATGAGAATAAACCCATGTCATGCCACCAAAAATGCACCCAGGGACACCCACAGCAAATGCAAGAAGACAGCTGATGACTACTGGTTCATTCTGATGTCCCTTCTTCCGAATGGCCTCTAGCCTGGATTGGTATAAGACTGCGAGTATTTGCTTCCACTTAGCGTTTGCAGTGGTGGAGTCTCCTCCGAGTTTTCCCAGAGACGTTCTTAGAGTTTCGTATAGTTTCTGGGTAATGGAACTGCACGAGGTCCGCGACTAGCGTTGATGCGTGGGAGGCTCTTGATCTTGGTGTGATGCATTTTTTATGAGATGAGGTGGATCTGGAGCGTATTAAAGGGGCATGGACACGTTTTGAACTAAAAATGTTCAAATTTTAGATTGCCAATTTTGATGTTTGAAATTATTTCTAGTGGTCAGCAAAAATTTTAAAGTCAGTTCTTGAATTATAAGTAAGATACAGCGGTCACAAATTTCGCAATGTAAACAAGGCTCGAGCCTTGTTTATGTTTACAAAAAGATTGCTTCGTAGACAATATCATGTTTAAAACAAAATGAGATGTGAGAAATACTAGACACTGTTTAATTGTGTTTAGAATGAACTTCTAATTTGAAAAAAAAATTGCTTTAAATGGAATGTTTAGTAGCATATTCAATATATGTAAGCAACATCATGGATCGGGCCTTGTTTACATAACAAAGAATTGTAAGTGCTGTTTCTCACTTGGAAGTCAACAGATGACGTTAAAATTTTTCCTGACCATTAGAAATACCTTAGTAAAGCATTGTAAACATTAAAATTGGCAATCTAAAATTTGAACATTTTTAGTTCAAAACGTGTCCATCCCCCTTTAAGGTGTGGTCAGTGTCGCAGTCAGCACTGTGCATGCTTTTGGTGTTCTTCACATTGTTAAGGTCCCTCCTCCTGGTCAAGATCATGTCAAGCTGATGCCAATGCTTAGATATCGGATAGCTCCATGCCACTTTCTGTCTATGTTGTGGTGGGGTAGTACCTAACTACCCAATAACTGCCCGGGTAAGGTGGGCGATAACTACTTAATGGAATTTGAAAATTCCTCCCACTATCAGGAGTAACCCCTAGCGCACGTTCGGCAATCGAGTTTGGGCTTATCACTAGCAACTGCTGTTACTCGTGTTGTGCGTACGCTAGTTCAGTGACGCTGATGTTACCTCTCCAAGTGCAGGCCTGGGCAGATGATATGGAGATCTTAAAGTGTCCAGTTGCAAGGATCCTCCTCTCGGCGTTGCTGAGAGGGTCCGGCGGAGAGGCAAGCCAATTCAGGAGTTGCCAGGTGTCGCAGGGCTCAACAAATAAGGGGTTTCACTCCTGATTTCTGTTAGGGTGAACTCCTCTAGCTTTGACCATGGACTCTTCACAAGGTAGTGAAGCTATTTGACTCATAGCTGGGGATCTTGATCGTGGGCACCAGAGCGTATGCCACACGTCTAGGGGCCAGCCTGGCTATGAAGTATAGCCAGTTAACACGAGTCGCCAAGGGGAGGCACTACATAGGGCTTGTTGATGGAGAGGCTGTGTACTGGCAAGGCAAGACTTACGCACTCGGCTTGCCTGTTCGCGTTGCTGCAAGCAGCTGTGCTAGCCAGCTTGTTTCCCAGGCTGAAAGCGAAAGGTGACAAGCACATAGACATTTTGCCAACAAACTAGACGTATCACACCAACCACTGATACTCATCAAAGGCGCCTGGGTTAAGGACATTGCACCGTTACTATATGTAAACAATGGAGGAAATTTAAACCATGAATAAATATTTTTCTCCAACATATAACATCTCTTTTCACATTTTTTCATGCTTCAAGTAGCATAACCACATGCGATATTACCAGATTACTAATTTATCCACGTTTTTTAAAAAAACATCTTATCCCACTGATTCTAATATAAAACGTTATATATTAGAGTTAGTGGGATAAGATGCTTTTTACTACGGAAATTTGGCGAGCGTCGGGCCAGAGAGATGTTACACTATAAGATCGCACCTCTAAATGTCGCGTGATTGGTCCGCACCGAATGGTCCAAATTCGTACTCAGTGACCCCCTCTTTGGCTGGAAGAGAAGAGACCCTGTCCGATAAATGCACGATTGTGACAAATAAGAGAGAGGGGTATTAGTGTCCATACTTCAGGTGCATGTGACCGGTCGATGGGGACGCTCACTCCTCCTAA
>CAJDSM010022949.1:3058-13200 GCA_903981925.1 Ostrea lurida
GAATAAGATTTTACCCTTATTTGTTTAATGATTAGATTTGCCTTGTATAAAGCACCAATTTCATAATAGCATTTTGATTTTGCACCATGGGGGGCATTTATGTTTCTCAAACATTTTTTCTAGATTCTGTGGCCCTTGGGACTTATGATACTTTTAACTAATACTCGGGGTGACCGATAGGCCTGTGGTCCTCTTGTTTTATGTCAGATTTTAGCTCTGGTTTCTTGTATGTTCCCTAACACAAGTACTTGATGAAATGGGGAACCGCATTGATGACTTGGAGAAGAACATTGCTGACCTTATGACCCAGGCGGGAGTAGAGGAACGTGCATAGATCCCGTATTTCATCATTACTTCTGTGTGGTGTTAGATTGTGTGCCTTAGTGATCAGTGTGCATTTTTCACCAGTAGACAGTGCAGAACAAGTGTAACAAAAATTCATGAACGCAATAATGTTTTGAAAATCAGTACATTTTACATTGTCACATTTTGGCTTAATTGTGTCAGCATAAATTCTTAAGAGTATACATATACATGTTTCAAAGTGGAATGCATGCTTTGAAAGGTTATTGATCAATTCCAAAAGATCATTACAACAATTTGTTGTTTTCTCTGACCATTGTGATAAGTGTATTATTTATTTGTTTTGTGTTTTTATCTACAAAAAATCACAAATATACTATAGTTTTATACACATTGTCTTGTTTTTTGTATTTGAAAAGTGTAAGAAACCTAAAAGTAAGCTTTCCTGGTCAAAATTTGTTTGTCATCATTGTAAACTTTTCGCATTTTCATCTTCTCCTCCAGAACCAATGCTAAATATGGTGGGAACATTTAGATTTCTCAAGAACCGCTGGCCAGAAAAACGGAAATTTCGCAATAGCTTCCTGTGGAATTCAGTTTGTTCAAGTCATGACACCTGGGGCTAGGATGGGGCACAATAAGGGATCAAAGTTTTACATGTGAATGTTTAGGGAACCAACTTGGCAAAAAATATGAATATATGTTAAATCACCTTTCTACAAGGGTATTTTATGTCCCAGGAATCTTCGATTCGGGGGCATGTAGTTTTTGGTTTGTCTGTTTGTCCACAAACACTTTAACAATGGCCATAACTTTTGAATGGCAAGTGATGGGACATGTGTGTTCTTATAACAAATTAGCCTTTTCTACTGGTACCAAACTTTTCGACCTCTTAACCTTGAAGTTTTGACCTACTTTTCTGACTTGACATACTTTTCAAAAACTTTAACATTGACCAAAACTTTTGAATGCTATGTGATAGGACTTTCGTAATTAACGTTAATTACGAAAGTCCTATTCACATAGCATTTCAAAAGTTTTGGTCAATGTTAAAGTTTTTGAAAAGTATGTCAAAGTCAGAAAAGTAGGTCAAACTTCAAGGTTAAGAGGTCGAAAAGTTTGGTACCAGTAGAAAGGGCTTAATTTGTTATAAGGAACACACATGTCCCATCACTTGCCATTCAAAAGTTATGGCCATTGTTAAAGTGTTTGTGGACAAACAGACAAACCAAAAACTACATGCCCCCGAATCGAAGATTCCTGGGACATAAAATACCCTTGTAGAAAGGTGATTTAACATATTTCATATTTTTTTGCCAAGTTGGTTCCCTAAACATTCACATGTAAAACTTTGATCCCTTATTGTGGCCCCATCCTAGCCCCAGGTGTCATGACTTGAACAAACTTGAATTCCACAGGAAGCTATTGCGTAAATTTCCGTTTTTCTGGCCCAGCGGTTCTTGAGAAATCTAAATGTTCCCACCATATTTTAGCATTGGTTCTGGAGGAGAAGATGAAAATGCGAAAAGTTTACAATGATGACAAACAAATTTTGACCAGGAAAGCTTACTTTTAGGTTTCTTACACTTTCAAATACAAAAACAAGACAAATGTGTATAAAACTATAGTATATTTGTGATTTTTTTGTAGATAAAAACACAAAACAAATAAATAATACACTTATCACAATGGTCAGAGAAAACAACAAATTGTTGTAATGATCTTTTGGAATTGATCAATAACCTTTCAAAGCATGCATTCCACTTTGAAACATGTATATGTATACTCTTAAGAATTATGCTGACACAATTAAGCCAAAATGTGACAATGTAAAATGTACTGATTTTCAAAACATTATTGCGTTCATGAATTTTTGTTACACTTGTTCTGCACTGTCTACTGGTGATAAAATGCACACTGATCACTAAGGCACACAATCTAACACCACACAGGAAGTAATGATGAAATACGGGATCTATGCACGTTCCTCTACTCCCGCCTGGGTCATAAGGTCAGCAATGTTCTTCTCCAAGTCATCAATGCGGTTCCCCATTTCATCAAGTACTTGTGTTAAGGGAACATACAAGAAACCAGAGCTAAAATCTGACATAAAACAAGAGGACCACAGGCCTATCGGTCACCCCGAGTATTAGTTAAAAGTATCATAAGTCCCAAGGGCCACAGAATCTAGAAAAAATGTTTGAGAAACATAAATGCCCCCCATGTGCAAAATCAAAATGCTATATATGAAATTGGTGCTTTATACAAGGCAAATCTAATCATTAAACAATAAGGTAAAATACTTATTCATCATGATTAGATGTCAAGTTTGAACAAAATACAACATATATGACAAATCTTTAGCAGTTTTGAAATTGGCCTATCAGATTGACCTTGATCTTTGGCCATGTGACCCAAAAATTATGGGATCATTTACTTTCTAAGGACAACACCTGTACCCAGTTTAGTTGTTATCAAGCAAAGGGTCAAAAATTTTGAGCGGACAACACATGGTTAAGACCAGTAATTGACCTTGACCTTTAACCTTGTGACCTTAAAATCAACAGGGATCATTAATCTCTTAAGGACAACCCCATGCCATGTTTGGTTGATATCAAGCAAAGGGGTCAAAAGATATTGAGCGGACAAACATGGTTAAGCCATTGATTTGACCTTGACCATGACTTTGTGACCTGAAAATCAATAGGGTCATATATTCTCTAAGGACAATCCCTGGGCCAAGTTTTGGTTGATATCAAGCAAAGGGTCAAAAGATATTGAGCGGACAACACATGGTCTACAGACCGACAGTCTACACACTGACCTCTTGACGTTGACCTTCACCATGTGACCTGAAAATCAATAGGGATCATCTACTCCTAAGGCAACCCCTGTACCAAGTTTGTTGATATCAAGCAAAGGGGTCAAAAGATATGAGCGGACAACATATGGTCTACAGACCGACCGACAGGTGCAAAACAATATGCCCCCCTTTTCAAAGGGGGGCATAAAAATCCTGTCCTGAATATCTAAGCTAAATTCTACTACATGTATTCAGCAAAAGTATAAAACAAGATATGCTATTAAAAACTTAATTTGGCCTGCTACAGTACGAAAGGTATACAATGTTATATATTTACATTTACTGTTTAAACCCCTAATAAATATTTTGATGATATGTGCCTATAACTGCAAAGACCGAATCACCAAAGTTGGTTTGGGGTATGAATACAAGAACTACTTACAGGGTTTTAAAATATGTAAATATATGAACTCTTTTAGGTTGAAAATGTATAAAACTGTTGACAATTATATGTTTTTATTTTCAAGAAAAAATTAATTAAATGCTTGTTTATTAATTTTTTTTTTAATTTTGCACTCCTTCTTTTATCGTGTACGATATGACATCATGAGTGCGTAAATGTCACATTGCTGTATCTTTTTTCCTGTACATTTTATTGTGACGTAACAATTACTTACCTAATGGCTGTTCCATGAACCGCTACTTCCCCAAAGGATTGAGCGGAAAGTTTAAAACATATACAATAAAAGCACAAACAATGCATTTTCTAAGAATGTAAATATAGACAATGAATTATGATTTATTGAAAAGATGTAGTCTCATAACTGCAACGGTGTGTGCAACACAATTTATCAATAACGCGCGTAATTCAATTTGTATGCACACGCCGTTTGCAGTTATGAGACTACATCTTTCAATAAATCATGAATCATGTGCTTAAATCAACTGTATGTTTATATCATTAAGTTTCAACATCATATTTGATTTTAAAGGGGGTTGGGGTGGATGTGTGTGTACTAGGTGAAAACTAAATTTTTATATGAATTAAGTTTAGTGTCAAGACACTATTTTTATTATCTCTCCCCATAATGGCAGCGCATGATTTAATGTCACACACTAATGTAACCCTAAAAAGGATGTAGTTCGATCCTTATCATCAAGAACATTTTCTGACATTTTGAAAAGGATATTTCTATTGATAATTTGGTCGGACATTCCTTGGAATTTATCCTGCATCTGTTGTAGAAGGTTCTGGACCTGTCAATGGAAAATAATTTTATATTAAATCACTTTAATACAGCATATTTTTCACCTTTTAACATGTTGTGAAGTAAAACAATTAAGCAAAAAATGTTTCGCATGATGTGTTGCCAATTGATATACTACAAGTATATAGTGTGTGATTTCACACTTGCTTTGGTACTTGGTAGGGTTCATGTCAGTCAATTTTACATATACCTTTGATTTTGTGATCAAGCCACAATTCTTTAGTTAAAATTAGTTTACAAAGTATCTAATGAAATAAACACGTAATCAATGAATGTTAATGGGTAAAGTCTTGTAAACCCTTAAAATGTCCATTCAAATTTGTTATCTAAACATGAATACATGTATTTTTTAAAAACAATTTTGATAAGGTTCTTTTAAATTTGACAAAGAAAATATAGCTTAATCTCATAATCTGCAGAATCAACAGAGAGATAAGACAGGTTCTGAGTGCTGAAATCTCTGTCAGATCAATACCTGCTCATCAGTTATTTACAAGTCAAGCCATGATCTACTCTGACAGTATAATGTAACAAAATGAATTCCTACCTCTTTACACAGTTTACCTTTATCAATTAAGAATGAATGTGTAAAATATTTATATATATATAGGTCATTGACCTTCATGGAAAATGGGAGTACAAGAACACTGACAAAGGTGAAAGCCAGTCAATTACTTATTCATTGTTGATCAAGCCTCTCCTACAAGTTTGCAAATTAAAAGCTGATAAAAAAAAAAAAAGCAAGTGGGGACAGGTATCCAACTGCTTCGTCCCTACATAAGAAATCCTTTCATTCAATAAAGACAATGCAGGTATTGTGAACTTGAGGACAAAATTTGAAATTTGTTTTTATATTTACATGCACTGTATAAAATTTCAGTTGGACGCAGTTTAATTCTACATGATTAAATATAAACTCATTTCTTATCCATACTTGGAATGGAATCTTGTGATAAGATGTTTATTGTTCACATTAAAAGTCCTACACAATACCATAACTTTTCCAGTTCAATTCTGATCCCAGATCAATCATCTTGTGTAAATATACAGACCACATTTATATCTAGTAATAATCTACATGAAAGAAATATATCACATAGCAATTCATACAATGAATATTTCAACTTCATCTTGTCAGATCACATTCTAAACAGCATAAAAAAAAGTGCAATAAGCAGTATTGCAAAATTCACTATATTATATAATTATTTATTATATACAAGTTTGTCAATTCAGAATTTTGCACAACTAAACCAAAGGCTTTTTGTCCATTAACTTTTCACTTAGAATTCTTCTCCAGAACCACTGGGAAAATTTCAACCAAACTTGGCGAAAAGCAAAAAAAAAAAAAGAGGGTTAAAATTTGTTCAAATGAAGGGCCACGTCCCCTTCCAAAGGGGAGATAATCACAAAACTACAAAATAGGGTTGGGCCATTACAAGAGTCTTCTCAAGAAACACAGGACAAGAAAAGCTGAAACTTAAATGCAAGCTCCTGACATAGTGGTGATTCAAGATTGTTTTAAAAATTCAAGACATCCAAGGGTAGGGTTGGGCCACAATATCAAAGTTTACGTGCGAATAAAGAAAATCTTTAAAAATCTTCTCAAGAACTACTGAACCATAAGAGACAGGGCTAGAAATAATTATTTTTATTCACTGGTCACTTGGGCCATCACTTTAAAATTTTACTGGTCAATTGAAAGGTTTTACTGTCCCATCGGACCAGTGTGTATGAAAACCACTGGCCCAAATTCCACATTTAAGAATTATAAACTGTTTTCATGATTAGGTCTAATAACCACTTATTCAAACTACATGTAGCATCAACAGAACGTCAAAATAACATAACCTTTGGCTACGATTTTATCATCCCGTCCATAATTTTCACTCAAATATAAGACGTTTTAAGCTTCATTTGAAAAATACCACAACTTCAGGCTAGTTTTTCGCCTATTAGCCATTTTAATTTACATTCATACTGTCGATTCATACATGCCACAGATTCACCCAAATGTTTCATGCTTGACTTTTTATAATTGAACACGGACATCAGTGGCTTATAATGCCTTGCGCTTTAGGTCCCGTAGCGGGAGGACGTTTTAACTTTTAAACACTCGACAGCCTGCCGCGATCTGGAATCTCGAAATTTATGCCATAAAAAGAAAGATCCATGCATTCTCATTTCTGAATGTTGAGTGTTTGGCCAAAGGAGGATCTTAACATTTAAGGTCTTGGCACAACGGCAGATGAAACACGTAGAATACGAGCTCAACTCACCACCTCCCGAGTTACACAGGAAAACATCATTAGACTTACAATTCTTAACCATATTTTTTTGCTTAATTCTTGAAATTATCAGCAGTCTTTTGTGAACAAATATAATGTTACCGCGATTGTTGATTGATAGATGATTAGTATATTGTTAACGTCTCTTAGAATTAGAAGTGTTGCACAAGTAGAACAATCTAATTTCCGGCCAGCCGAAACCAGTCGGACGCGCTTTCTTGCAACATAATAATTCGGAACTCCTGTGGTTTTACCTGTTGCGTAGTGGGATCATCCAAGGAATGCCGATTGTATACGCCATTTACATAACTCGCTCTTAAAAGCATTCTCTTATAATCTACTATTGTGTTACTTCAGCCTCAGTACAAACTTAACCCAAAAGGGAAGTGTTCTGGACGCGCACACATCTGAATGTACTAGCCCGATCATAATGAGGGATTTGTAAACTAGTTATATTTACTAGCCCCAAGACGCATGCTCTTTAGAAATCACTAGCCCAAACCCATAATTTACTGGCCCTGGACTATCGGGCCATCGTTTATTTCGAGCCCTGAGAGAGGAGATTTACCTGGAAGCTTCCTGATGTAGAGTAGATTCAAATTTGTAAAGAACATGGCCCCCTGGTGTAGGATGGGAGCCACATATGGGGATCAAAGCTTTACATACCGATATACATAAGAAAATCTTGAGAACATTTGGGCCAATTTTTAAAAATAATTGTACAAATGATCCCTGGGTGAAGGGGATTCAAGTTTCTTCAAATGAAGGGCCATATCACATTCAGAGGGGAGATAATCATAAAAATGCAAATTAAAATAGGATAGGACAGTCCATCTTTTCATCGTTTTCTCAAAAACCACTGGACCAGGAAAGCTGAAATTTAAATGAAAGCTTCCTGACATAGTGGAGATTCAAATTTGCTAAAATAATGATCGGGAGTATGGTGTGGGCAGTGCGCCCACAATAGGGGATCAAAGTTTTGCATGTAAATATATAGGCAAAATCTTTAAAATCTTCTCAACACTTTGGGCAACATCCAAGCTACAATGTTGTTGCATTCTCGCATGGCATTGGCAGTTAGAATTACAGGGCCTACCCAGATTTTCGGTGTTAAGTTATCACCCATTTCAATCATATAAATGGGGAATTTTAAAATTTTATCATCTTGATAATTTTGTAAGTCATTTCAGGGTTATTGAATCTGAAGTTCTGTGGTCTCAGACATTTCAAGATTTTAATCATCCAAATTGGCAAATAATTTAATGAAATGTACTGTGAACTTTCCCAGTCTGAGGAAATTGCTTCAAACTGGCAAATTTTAAGAACACTGTATTTTCTACAATAAGTACAATACATGTATTACATAATGTATGAGAGTCTTACAATTATAATCAATAATTATAATCAGTCAATGAGATGGTAAGCCTACATGAAGATGCTTTTCCACCAATCCCCCTCCTCTAAAAGCTCACGACTGAATTTTCAATAAAAAAAAAATAAAAAAAAAAAAAATCACTTAAATATAAGAAATGAGTATAATATCAAAACGCTAGATATAACCCTGCTTTGTTCTATGGCAGTTAACACTGATAAGATCAAGTCTCAACTTGCGTTCACTGAGCACTAGGCACTTAAAAAAATTAATGATTAACTTACAAATTGTGTTAAATCCTGGATGTTCTTCGGATCGGAGCTGTTTGTTATGTAATCTTTCCCAGTATCTGCCATCTCTGTTTCTATTGACACTCACTTTCTGCAGATTCTCTTTGACTAGAAACGTCAAACAAATAGGCCTAGATCTACTGAGCTGAGCAAGTAAGAAAATGGCAAAATTACCGTTTCACGCATGCGTGAAAAAACCGAAGCTAACTGACGAAAGTAGTAGTTTTTATGAAGGATACATTATTGTAAAAAATATGATATAGATCTAAATGCTAAGATAATTCATTCAAAAGATCTCAGAAATTAAAAATTACTTACTAGAACTGGTATATTTAAATTGAATTCAACATAGTTCCTGCAACATTAAATACTGTTATTAGTAAAACCATTCAAAATGGCCGCGTTCATAAGTATGAGAAATAATTTGATAAAATCGTTGTTAAATGCGGAGTCCTCTCATCGTTTAATGAATGTAAGATGCGTAACAGGATTAAGACACTCAAAAAGGAGAGGTAAACCACCAGGAGTTGCCAGGACATTTGAAGAGAGGATGCGAGGTACAGTACATTTTCGAATTTCCTCAGCATCACTTGTACGAAAAAACCAAAAATGAAAATACATTGATAGTAACTGTTCACAGATACATGTTACCGCCTATCTGTACAATGGTTTTTAAAATGGGGGATTCTGAGTGAAAAATGTGTGCACAAGTTTGCAAAAAAGTGGTGTAAAACTAAAAGTCGCAAGAACAGAGAAAATTCGGGTAATCAGATCTACATGATACAACAAATCATCAAAGTTAATGACTATATGTTGGTGCTGTGTGAACGGATGGCAAAGTTATTTACATGAGGTGACAATTCAATAAATGTGCAAGTTAATTAAAACTCATCTTCGCAAGCCAAGAGTCCGATTCGCTTTCTCTTAATAGTGTTTTTCTACATCAACTAAATCATCGTTGGGGTTTCCTGCAGGTAATAATTCGAAGGCTCGCCGATAATACAAAACTTTATAGGACGCACGTGTGACACTTTTACAATATACAAAATACACGTCTGCACTCGCTGACAGTCAAACATAAAAGAGGCAGATGCAGGGGCTAGACCCGTGACGTCATACATCCGTTAGCAAAAACACACGAGGCGCGGATCTAATATTCCCAAATCCACAACACTCCCCCCTGTTTTAAAAAAAGAGATCCGAAATATCCCATCCCAAATTTTGACTAATTTCACGTCACAAGTCTACCCTAAAACTACAGTTTACATCGAAATCAACAATTACAGTTTAACATTACGAAATACTTCCATTTCAACTGTTCATAGTTCTAAATCAGGAAATTATTTCAATAATCATTCAACACTAAAAATCACAATTCTAAAACAGTTCACAGTCAGTCTGAATCGTCACACACACAAGCTCCATTGTGAACCACGCTCAGATCCGCCATCAAGACCCTTCCCTTGTCGGAATTACCCAATTCCACGGGCAACCAGACCGCACACTGCCAAACTGTACCAGTCCCGCACACCATGGAAACTGAACAGGCCCAATCTGCTCCTGAACATCGGTCTCTTCCGCCCATGTTTCCGGTGCCAGAGAATTTGCTTTCCTCCAGGAGTCCCCGTGGATGACATCACGCCCCACACATCAGAGTAGCCACTGCCACAGGTCTCATTCATGGCACCAAACTCTTCTCCTGGATTCTCTGATGTACTTCGTTCATCCATGAGGTCAGGCTCACTGCTGATGTGGGTCTCGGTCTGGGCAACCTCACTAACCTCTGGCATCTATCCCGTCACTAACTGCCACAGGCTC
>CAJDSM010022950.1:0-11793 GCA_903981925.1 Ostrea lurida
AGCTAGTGAAATTCACGGACTGACACAGTGTTATGACTAGCAAGCTAGATGGGAATTCATTGGCTTGACACAGGTTTCTGCTAGACTGAACTAGTGGAATTCATGGCTTGGACAACCACGTTTCTGACCAGCTGTCAGACTAGTTTGAACTTCATGGCTGACATCAGTTTCTGACTAGCTGAGCTAGAGTGGAATTCATGGCTGACACAGTTTTCTGACCAAGCTGAGCTAGGTGGAATTTTCATGCTGAGGGCTGTTTCCGGACAGCTGAGCTAGGTGAATTTATTCTTTTGTAAACAGTTTTCTGACCAAGCTGAGCTAGGTGGAAGTCATTGGGCTGACACAGTTTTGATGACTAGCTGAGCGAGTGGAATCATGGCGACACAGTTTATGACTAGCTGGAGCACATGTAGGTGAATTCATGGCTGACACAGTCTTTCGACTAGCTAAGCTAGATGGAATTCATGGCTGACACAGTTTAGGACTAGCTGAGCTAGTTGGAATTCTGGCTGACACAGTTTCTGACTAGCTGAGCTAATGTAGGGGAATCATGGCTGTACAGTTTTCTACCAGCTGAGCAAGTGGAATTCATGGCTGAACCACAGTTTCTGACCAGCTGGAGTGCAGAGTGTTGGAATTCATGGCTGACACAGTTTCTGACTAGCTGGGGCTACTGTAAGGGAATTCATGCTGATTACAGTTTCTGACTAGCTAAGCTAGATGGAATTTCATTGGCTGACACAGTTCTATGACTAGCTGAGCTAGGTGAATTACATGGCTTGACACAGTTTTATGACTAGTTGAGCTCATGTAGTGGAATTCATGGCCTTGATACAATTTCTACTAGTTTAAGCTAGATGGAATTATGGACTACAAGTTTCTGACCAGCTGAGGCAATGGGAATCATGGCGGACACAGTTTCTGACCAGCTGAGCTAGGTGAATTCATGGCTGACCAGTTTCTGACCATGTTGTATATCAGGGCGGATTCAGGAATTCTGGTTAGGGGTGGGGGGGCCGGGATTCTTTTTTCAGAGCAGGGGTCGGGTGGCCGCCTTAAGGCCCCCAGTGTGGTCCAGGCAAGGCTCTGGTGGGGGTCCAGGGGGCGAGCCCCCGAAGCTCCTGAATTTTTAGTGATTTTAGGAGTAAAATTTTAACCATATAATTAGCCCTCTAGGTGAAGTTTAACCCTCTCCAGCGGCCGTAAACCAGGATTTCCATTTGGGGGTGGTGGAGGGGGGGGGTGCACAAAGACTAAGGTATAGGATTTAAAGTGCTGCTAGCTCGGGTCCACAGCTGCGTCCAGGAATAACTCTGGTAGGGGTTCAGGGGGCGAAGCCTCCCGGAAGCTAATTTTTTTTTTTTAAGGCATTTTCATTGCGTTGGGGGTAGTTTTAAGACCCCTAGAGATCCAGGATGGGTCCCTGGAGGGAGTCGGAAGCTGAGAAATTGTTAGCATTTTCACTTTGCGTCTGGGGGGTGTTTTTAGGCCCCTAGAGGGATTCAGAATGGGCTCTGGTAGGGGGCCGGTCCAGGGGGCGAAGCCCGCCAAGAAGACCAAGAGAGTTTATAGCATTTTAGTTTAAAATGCGGGGGTGTACACGGTGCGAGTCAGATTTGCACCCCACTGGTTTATCAGCTCTTGCTTATCTTACAAGCTAATGATCAGCCACAGGTAAATTATTGACCCCAGAGGATATTTTGCACATTAAATGTGACTATATATCGACGAGCACCCTAATACTTTGAAAAGGGGGGGGGCCGTTGCCTCTCCCCCCCCCTCCAACGCCCCCTCTAAATCCGCCAGTGTATCGTGCGCGCTGCGCTGTTTCTCTCTCTCTCTCTCTTATAATCCCTCCAATTCACTCTTCTCTCTCTCTCTTCATCTCTCTTCTCTCTCTCTCTCTCTGCGCCCTCTCTCTCTCTCATCTCTTCATTATCATGTTCATTGACCCACGTATACAAATGTAAGAGTTATGGTGGGATACAAGCTAATATTACGGCATAAAAGCCAGGGTCGAATATACATGATAATGCCCTCTGCCTCTCTCCTATCATCATCCTCCCATACTCTCTCTAGACCGTCTTCTCGTCCAGTCTCTCTCTCTCTTCTCTGTCCAAATCGATTTCTCTCTCTTTTTTTTAGGGGGGGGGGGCTACGTCCGTACGCCTTTCCTTGAATCCGCGCCTGGTTATAGTGGAGCGTTAAATTTTTACATGCGACCACTAGATCTATAAGAGGATTTCCTGAATAGGCTTCCGTACTTTCGTAACATCGTTAAAAAAAAAAGATGGCAAACTGATATTAAAAAAAAGATGGCAAAAACTGATATTAAAAAAATGATCGCTTTTGAATTTCTGCTAAATGTTTTAGCAGATGTAATGCAGTTTTTAATTATTTATTTTTTTCCTTTTCTTTTCTCTTTCTGCGAAAGTGACGGATCTTTATATGACGCAATGCGCGAATTGCTCACAACTTGGGTATTACCCAGAGAAGTCAGCATTGACGTAATTTTACAAATATTTTGGATTTTTTGAGCAACAATGACATCACTTTTGATTCCCAGATGATGAAGCGTATCACGTTTAAAAGCGTGAAGCTCTCGTTACACCGCCGTAGGCGAAGTCCAACTGATGACGGACCAGGAGTAGGGGATGGAGAATCAACCTCCGAATCAAACGCCCCAAGTCTCCCAGAATCCACCCCTGAGGTAAGAAAGAAGGAGAAGATAGGGTTGTTGAAGAGCTTTAAGCGCCGTCTTACAACCAATCTCCGTCGAAAAAGTGACGACGGCCATGAGAGTGACCACATCGAAGACCATTACATGACCGTGCCTTCAAAACGTGACTCAAGAAAACACAAGAAGAACAAATGGAAGCCACCTGATCACTCGTCAAAGTCAAACTCATCGTCTCATAGTTGTGATAGCTTAGATCTGAATATTACCTCAAACAGTTTTCAGAAACTGTGCGATATACAGACTAACACTGATGCGTATGATATAAATGTGAAAAAAGACAAAGCAAGCTGCAAGACGAAAGATATGGCTCGCTTTCAAGTGAGAGAGAAATGTAAGAGTGACCAGCTAGCAAAGGAATGTGTTGTTAAAAATGGTAATGTGAAAGAGGGTAATATATGTGTGGACAAAATGTCTCTTCCTTACCTGGAAACGAGGACTGAAGGAACAAGAGCATCAACCTTCACTGATTGTGATGAAGAGCGGGAAGCTCCTAAAGTTTGGAATTTGACACAAGAGTTATTTCGGCTTTCAAAGTTTGGGTGGTACTGGGGCCCTATTACACGTGTGGAAGCCGAAGAAAAACTTGCCAATCAACAGAACGGTGCTTTTCTTGTTCGAGACAGTTCTGATGAACGATATTTATTGAGTTTAAGTTTTCGATCTTATGGTCGAACTTGGCACACACGCATTGAACACTGCAATGGAATGTTCAGCTTTTATGCTCAGCCTGAAACTGAGGGATATCCCTCAATTGTAGATTTAATAGAACACTCTATGAACGACTCCCAGACTGGGATTTTCTGTTATTCCCGATCACGGTCCCCTGGTGCTCCATCATTCCCTGTGCGGCTCACAAAACCTGTTTCACGATTCACCCAAGTGCGCTCTCTCCAGTATTTGTGTCGTTTTGTCATTCGCCAGTACACACGCTATGACCACATTCAGCAGCTTCCTCTTCCAAAGAAAATAAAAGGATGGATTGAAGAGAATCAGTACTAGGGCAGGCAAAAAACTTTTAAAAGATATATGTTCGATTGAAAACGCATTAAGAATTTCCCGGTTGTCATATTGTACCACTGTTTGTAAACTTAAAGTATTAAGTTATCAGAGTTTGTACAAAACTTGTAAATACTGTACATTTGGATTTTTTTTTTTTTCAAGTTTTTTTTTTAAATTACCTCCTCTTTATAAGTGATGGCTCAATATTTGCCTTTGAATATTTATTATATCATGCATTTCATTATATTTAGTATCATAGAATGTTTACATTTGTTAATTTTATTTGTTGTACATGTAAGTGCATAATGAATTTGTCCAAGTCCTGAACATTTTCTACTTTTGGATGTGTGACAAATTTATTTACTATTGTATTGCTTTGTAATACATGTTATGTAGTTCATACTTTTTTCTTATTGTTGATACTAGATGATCTGATTTTTAATATATACAGAGCTGATCTTTTTTTTTTTATGCTTTTCTCCGATATATACATGTACCTAGCTCTCAGATCACAACGACTACAACATGACTGTTTGATAAGGTCTTGATTCATCGCTTTGAACCTTTGATGAAGTATGTTAAGCTTAGCATCACAGAAGTAGAGTTAGACAAAGCTGGAATTAAACACATATTTGTTTGCACTTACCCAACCAATTGAAAACAATATCCTTGAATGTTTTTTCTCAAATTTTACAATTTTGTTTTGTTTAATGATTTCCCTCTGATTCCAGAATAATGCTGGTCTACTAGTTTTTACATGGAAATATTTTTTTACATACTCATAATGTAATCATGTTAATGCAGAGTCTGGAGAGGACAGACAAAGATATTTTTAAAGATGTCTCAGGATAAGAACCTTCTTATGGTGTAAATTTTATGATCATACAAATTTTTAGTCTGAAGTCTTCAAGATGAATTTTCTTGCAAATTTATACAACTAAGGTTGCATCATGATTTGTGATATTGTTAGATAGTGGGATTCAGGTTTTATTTGACATGGGCATTTTTCTTTTTACACTGTGCTAGTTATTGTTGTACTAAGGACACAAAATTGAAAACAAGCTCTTAGTCTTTCAGACCGGTAAACTTGTTGATATTAAATGGTTAATTCAAAAGGGGATTCGATACTAAGTAATTTATATTGGGTCTTGTTACATGTATATTACGACCAAAATTACTCAAAGTGGACAGAGATACATGTAAGATGAATATTGTAAAGGTTATTTGATGATATTGTCCTTGGGGGAGGGGGTATATTTAAGAAATTGTGGTTGTAAAAATTTGCCATTAAGAACAAAGTGACATAACATTGTTTATGAAACAATGGACTTAGAACATTAATGGTTTAATTGGTCCTAAATTAGTATTGTAGAATTACAGTGCTTTATTATGCCAAATGTACTCCAACATAATTGACATAAGTTCCTATGATGTACCTGCTTCTTTCACAATACAAGGATCTTTGGTGAAGTGAAATGTTAAAATGGGAACAAATTAAACGATCCATGCAGTTTTGAATTAAATTAAGTGTATTCGTGTGCAATATCTTTTACATGGAGAGTTCTATGGTGCTGTATTTTACCACTTCACAAATATTCAGCAAAACACTATGTGCAATACTAATGGCAACAGAGTAGGGAAATCCCTCCTCTGGTTATATGAATATTTTAGTCACATTAGGTACATTTCGCTGATCATGCTCCACTAGTTTGTCTTTAGAGGTTGTGGAATTACTCCTTGTTAACAGGTCTCTTTCTTTCTTTTTCTCTAGACATGGAATACAGTGTGTGTAATTACAATACCTAAGAGTTAATAAAAGAAATATCTGAACTGTGAGGCCTGAAGAATTTCGAATAAGATTTGTTTGTTTTAAAGAAAGGAAATAATATATAAGAATTCATGTAAAATGGATAGGACATAAATTTCTAAGATTGTTGATGAGGATTTTATTGTGGTATTCTTTTGAAAGTTGAATTATAATTTGTGATGGTGAATGTTATCAATGTCTTATACATGTTTGTTTACTAGTCAGATTTCATTGGAGAACTGTGAATTTTGCAACACACCTGTAGTATTTGTATAATTTGTTGTCAACAGATGGTCAGCAATACAAGTAATGGAATGACCATCGAAGGTCCCACTCATCCCCATGATCATCGATTGACCATCATCATGGTGCCACTACGTAACTATTGATAGCTTAGTGAATCTAGGTAGTAGATTGCTTTGTATTGTCATGGCTTTTTAAAACAGTTATACTGTTAGATTTTCATTTTACAATCTATGATCTGACAACAATTTCAAAAGATATTGCCTCTGGGAGCACTAAGATCTCAATTGTAATCAACATGAATGCATATGTGTAGATTTAGCACAGTGATACTTTAATGTTTTTAAAGCATTTAGATCCTTGACAAAGTACAGTAAATTTTGCAATAATATACATGATATATTTTGAAATCTTTAATAATGATTTCTAATCACTTCGCCTTTTTGTTTTTATCTCACTTGAATTACTGGCTTACATGATTTTTGATTTTTTTCCCCCTACTTTTTAAAAACATTTATGAACATGCATCTCTAGACAGTGACACAATATTTCGCTCCATTTTCATCAATAGAGAATATAATTCAATATTTGACACAGGTGAGCATTGTGGTATTTTGTTTTGTTGGTATATTTTCACTCATTTGAATTTAACAAAATTTACACAGGATAGAGATTATGTAACATTAGGATTATGTGTAATTTTAGGTTGTTGATGTACCATATGATCACAGAGCTTGTCATTTTTAGATGGGGGAGTGACAGATAATCTGGTTTTATCATAACTTCTTGTGTTCATCTGTTAACATTCACTAAAATTATCTATACAGGGACTAAAGTTTTTTATTCAGTTCAGTCCTAGTCCTCAATTTTTTCTTTCCAAATAATGTGAAGTGCCAGCTTACCAAATGTAATTGAAAAAAATTCATTTGTTCCAGGTGCTGTTGGGGGAAGTTAAGCAGACTTTTAGGGAGGGGTGGGTGGGGTGTTACCTTCCTTGCTAGTGTGTACAACTTTCAGTAATACAGGATGCTAACTTGGCTGGTTTGTGTAGTGTTACAGACACCGTTGTTACCTAAGCTTTTTAATGTCACTACTTCATCATTTAGTTGTGAAAATTTTATAATTATTGTTATTACATGTAAGCATTGCATTTCAAGATTTGAAACAGCTGATTAGGTTGCTATAATAAAATGTGCAAATTCATTTACCAGCTTGTTACAATGATTTCTTCTCAATTTATGGTCAGAATCGAGCGTATCAAAGTGAAGAGATGTGCTGTGTGAGGGTTATCTCCCCTGTATTCTCTATAGGGTAAATCATTTTAAACACAATATGATATAACTTGTAAGAAAAAATACAACTTTGAATGGTAGGTTATCCATTATTCTTTCTAAACCAATTTTCGTGGTTGGGTGAAATCAAGTCAAAAGACAAATATTAAATGTGTTTGGATATGGAAGATAATTGAAGATTAAATTAGAGACGAGAACATTTCTAATTGTATTTTTATGCCCCCTTTGAAAAAAAGACATCAAATGGCACTCTGGTTCTCCCTGAGGAGATGACCTGTATTAATTCTGAGATCACATGGTCAAACTGGACATAAAATTGTAACAGGAAGGGAGAAAATGCAACAGACTAGACCAGGATTCAAACCCAGGCCCCCTGAATCTCTAGTCAGGTGCTCTACCAACTGAGCTATCTGGCCACCAGAGATCAAACCCGGCTGACCGCTTCACTCTTCCCTCCTTAAAGTGTCTTCATCCTCGAAGACACACAACCCAGGTTTTTATTTCCCCTGGCAGGACTTTTGCCTGCAATTCCAGGGGTGGTCAATGGCACCAAATGTAACAGGAAGAGAGAAAATGCAATGGACCAGACCAGGATTCGAACCACTCCCCCCCCCAACTTCTAAAAAAAAAATGGATCATTTGGGGTCAAAAGACAAATGTCAAACTGGACATAGTAGTAAGATATTGCATGTTAAGTATCCTGAGAACCTTCTCCCTGACAGACATCAATTACTTGGTTCACTTGTTCTTCAGAAGGAGTAAATGGTGCCGATAAGTTTTTTTTAGGGCTCACACTGAACCAGGAAGGTATTCAAGTGAGCTTTACTGAATCGCCTGTTGTCCTGTATATATGTGAGAGATTCAAAGTTGTTCAATCATGACTCCGGGTGGTATGAATGAGGCCACAATGAGTGTGATAAAAGTTTTACATATTGTATATGGGAAAATTCACTTTAAAATCTTCTCATCAGGACACTGGGCCAGAAAAAGCTTAAATTATACTGAAAGCTTCCAGTGAGTTTGTTTCAGAATCAATGACCCACTGGGGATATGATGTGGGCGCCCCAATATAGGGGATCAAAGCTTTTTACATATGATCTTTCTTAAAATCTTTCAAGAAACCAGCAGGGCAGAAAAGCTGAAATTTATACGAGACTTCTAATGAGTGGAGATTATCAGTTTGTTAAGTCATGACCCCACCGTGGTACGATGAGCCAAATATTGGATCAAAGTTTACATATCGATTATATAGGGAAAAACTTATTTAACAAATCTTCTCAAGAAACCACTGGGCCAGAAAGCTTGAACAATTTAATTAGATAAGCTTTTCTGATAAAGTGCGATTGCAAGTTTGTTCAAATATGCACCTCCAGGGATGGTACTAGATGGCCACATAGAGGATCAAAAGTTTTTACATATGAATATGGGAAATCTTCTCAAATACTACTTGGGCGCAGAAAGCTTTCTGATTATAGTGATTAAGATAAAACTTCTGTTCAAATCAGACCCCAATGGTTTAGATTCGTGCGGCCATCAATTAAGGGCATCAATATCTTTCATGCAATATATAGGGGAACATTCTTTTTAAAATTTCTTCATGAACCAATGAGTGGACTATTTACCTGAAGCTGATCTTGACTATAGAGATAGATTTAAATATATGTTTAGAATATGAATCCCCCTCTGAGGTTGGGTGTGCCACAAATAGTGAGGATTAGAGTTCTAATACTTCTCGTTTTAGGAAGCAGTGGCTCAGTGGAGCGATTGTGGCCCATGCCCTCTTGTTGTATTTCATTGTTAGTGTGTTGTATGTTTCAAATATCACATACTTCTCTGATAATATATATTGTAGGACTCCAAGAATGTACGATGGTACTCCAAAAGTGCGAGCGCAGTGCGATTCTGCGCCAAAACCCCCGATGGTTCTAGACACGCGCAAAAGCGATGGTTCCCCATCATGCCCAAGACTGCGATGGTCTGACACGCCATAAGTGCCGAGCCGCTAATTTCATGCGCCATAGCTCGATAAAGCTATTAAAAGTACTCAGAGAAGTCAGTGAGTAGTCCGAGTTCTCTCATAAATTTTCGGACTGCGTGCCCTTTTCTTTGATTAGTTTTACTCCTACGAAAATATTCACGTCAGTGGCAACTTGACGTTAGATTTCTGTCTGCATTGACGTTTCATAAGTAACGTGACGTCAACAACTTACCAACCCAGCCGGACCTTTGGTTCGGTAAGACACCACTTGGTCATTAGACGTAACGTGTAGACCATAGCACATTTGGCTGTGGTCCCATTGCCCACTTTGGCGTCCGTAAGACTTAGCACAAACCATCCCACTTTGGCGCAGACCATTCGCACTTTGGGTGCCTGCACATCGCACTTATCGGGGACATCATCAACTTTGAGTCTTAAGTAACAGATGTTTTTTGTTTACAGTATCCCATAAAAAAATTGAGCATAGCCACTGGCAGATTTATGAGGGCGTGGGGGCACACGCCCCCCCCCCCCCCCGCCCCCCCCCTAAATTTTCAAACATTATTAATGGTACTGTCGGGGTATATATTTAATGTCAGGACATCTTATGTCAACAATTATTTACTGCCTATCATTAGTTTGTACAGAAAGGCAAAGGCCGTAACCAGAGCTTGGGTTTGCACTGGTAACCTGTGGCATCCTCCTTTTTAACTGAAGATGTCTAAAACTCTCAGCTCCGGGGGCTTCACCCCTGGCCCCCCTACCAGGGCTCATTCTGGATCCTCTAGGGGCTAACCCTCCCCCCCCCCCCCCGACGCATTGAAATGCTAAAATTTTCTCAATTTTCCGGGGGCTTTGCCCCCTGAACCCTCAGGGTTATTCCTGGACCAGCTGTGGACCTGACTAGCAGCCTTTAAAATCCTGTGCCCCTCCCCCCCCCCCCCTGGAAATTCATTTCATGGTTACGGTACAGGAGCCTGTTTTCATCCAAGTCGTAGATGTACGCCTAACATTTAAGGCTAGTCAGAGGGCTTACGCCAATATTTAGTGGTGTATTTTTCTGACCAGGTGTGTAATTTGGGCTTAACTTTACAGGCCCGGTGTAATGTTACGCCTCTTTGATGAAACATAAATTCGGTCTTAGATTTTGTGTTGTCCGGCACTTAACGCCTGGCGTAAAGTTTACGCTGGGCGTACGACCTTTGATGAAACAGGCTCCTGGAGAGAGTGTAACTTCACCTATGAGGGCTAAATTATATGGTTAAATTTCTCCTAAAAACCTAAAATTAAAATTCAGGAGCTTCCGGGGGCTTCGCCGGACCCACTGGGGGCCTTAAGGTGCCCCCAGACCCCCTGCCTCTGAAAAAAAAAATCCACACCCCCCTAACCAGAATTCCTGGATCCGCCCCTGATAACAATGAACATATTTGATGATTAGCAAACATGGTATTGTGGTTGCCACATGATTACTTTAGTTTTTAAGGTCAAAGGTGAAACTGGGCATATAGTAACTAGGTATTTTCTGCTCAATATTTTGAGAATGCTTAAATTCTTGACAGATATATCAAACTTTTTACATTGGTTCTTGATTACCTAATATCGATTGTGAGGTGGAACATAAAAGGATATTGTCCACCTGATATCTTGAGAACTGTTTCCTTGACAAACATCAAATTGATATAATGGAATCCTCTAAACCTCTGGTTTTCAGATCTCAGTGTCAAAGGTCATGATTCAAATGACTGGTTAATTGAAGATGTCTGCTTGGTATCTTATCATTATGACCGATAGATACTAGTATAAATCTATTCAGAGGTAAAGAAAAGGGATGGAGTCCAGTCTGAAAGTACAGAGTTGGATTGGCATTGTATATATCTTATTGTTTAATGTATCAAATAATTTCCAAGACAAAATTCTGTTGAAATGTATTACAGATCAAGATACATGTATCTATATGACACTTTTACTGATGACATAAAAAGATATGGTCTCTTAGTGATTATAGCAGCTTTGGAAATAGTGTACAGTAGCAGATCTGTAAAATACTTGGCATTTTATTCATGCCAATGTTCTAATTGGGAAATGTATGAGGGATAATTACTGTCATAGTACCAGCTATACTAGTATATATAAATTCCGCAGGTCACTAGTCAAAGTTAAACCATTTTTATATGCCCGCATAAAAAGTGGGCATATTATCCTATTATAGGATAATACGCGGTATAATACCGCTGTCGTCCATCTGTCTGTCCCTTTCACTTTGTCTTCGCAACTCCTCCTAAACCCTGGGGGGGGGATTTTGATGAAACTTGGTGCAAAGAAAGATCACAATGTCAATGTGGAGATGAGCATATTACAAGAGAAATGCTGTCCAATGTTTTTTAAAGGAGTTAGGGCCCTTGGCTTTGTCTTCACAACTCCTCCCAAACCCTTGGGGGGGATTTTGATGAAACTTGGTACTAAGAAAGCTCACAATGTGGAGATGTGCATATCACAAGGGGTATGCTGTCTGATTTTTTTTAAAGGAATTAAGGCCCTTGGACTTAGGTTTTTATACGCCCGCATTAAAAGCGGGCGTATTATGCTATAGCGCTGTCGTCTGTCCTTTTCACTTTGTCTTCGCAACTCCTCCTAAACCCTCGAGGGGATTTTGACGAAACTTGATACAAAGGAAGATCACAATGTGGGGATGTGCATAGGAATGCTGCCCAATGGTTTTTAAAGGAGTTAGGGC
>CAJDSM010022951.1:1356-18337 GCA_903981925.1 Ostrea lurida
TTTATATCAAAAAAACTTTCAAGTAAATCTCCACTTTTATGGCACAGTGGTTCTTGAGAAGAGCTTGAAAGGTCTTCTATAGATATAATCACATGTAAAACTTTGATCACCTATTGTGGCCCCACCCTACCCCTCGGGGTCATGATTTTTACAAACTTGAGTATCCACTATGTCAGAAAGCTAAATGTGAATTTCGGCTTTTCTGGCTCAGTGGTTCTTGAAAAGAAAATTTTCAAATGGGCTTACCCTATTTTTGCATTTTTGTGATTATTTTGAAAGGGATATGGTCCATCATTTGAATTTTCTTCACCTAATGGTATTTCATACCAAGTTTGGTTGAAAACGGTCCAGTGGTTCTGTAGAAGATTGTCCTAAATAATAGCATATGAAACTTTGATCCCCTATTGTGGCTCCATCTTAGCCCTGGGGTCATGATTAAACAAACTCGAATCTACTCGGTATCAAGTAAATCTCCACTATAATGGCGTTCTTGATTAGAAGATTTTCAAAGATTTTTCCTTTATATTCACATTTAAAACTTTTATTCATATTGTGGCCCTACCCTACTCCCGGGGGTCATGATTTTAACAAACTTGAATCTCCACTATGTTAAAAAGCTATCATGTAAATTTCAGCTTTTCTGGTCCAGCGGTTCTTGAGAAAAAGATTTTTACATGACCTCATTCTATTTTTGTGATTATCTCCCCTATGAAGAGGTCATGGTCAATCATTTGAACAAACTTGAATCCTCTTTACCCAAGGATGCTTTGAAGTTTGTTCTAAGTTTGGTTAAAAATGTCCCAATGGTCTTTGAGAATCCGAAAACGGACAGACGGACAAAATGTGATCAGAAAAGCTCACTTGAGCCTTCGGCTCAGGTGAGCTGAAATATCAATAACAAATAAAATGTAATCAACGTATCCCAAATTCAATACGTTCCAGCTCAGTTTCCATGGTTTTAATCTTAGTTTTTGTCTTAAGTTAGCATATGTTAAATAAGCAAAAACTAGCTTTATACAATGTAGCACCCAAATGTGAGACGATGCGAAGTGATATATTTTTTTGCATGGATCTTACCAAGTGAGCTCGTTTAAGTTATTATGGTCTCCGGAGCCGGAAGTCATTTTCCGGGGCCAGGGACGGCAGCAATAGAACCTTTAACTGACAATATAATTCTTTTAATGAAGAGTCTTGCATGAATTTTTCGAAACAGACTTTTAAATGGTTAACCATATTGACCTGATGGTAATAATACCTGGACAGCTACCGATAAATGGCTAGATTACCGAACTATGTATGTATGTGGTCTCGGGTTCGATACCCAATTGTTCCATGGACTGTTCTCTCCTTTGCTACAGTGATTTATACAATTGTAATACATTAGAGCTGACTTTACAATCAGGAATTATCCAAATATGAAATACATGGTAATATACCCCAATAATTTTTGTATAAACGAATATAAATAACGCGAAATGTCAAGAAAGCTGACATGTTCTGCACATAGTGAATAAACTCGAAACGAATACCATTTTTATTTTTTCGGAATACGTTACATGTACCGTTCCACTAGACAGGCGGTCGAAAATTAGAAACTATTGACTGGCGGTCCAATATATCGGTGTTTTGTGTCTGAAATAGCTCAGATAGATGAATAAACAAAAGACATAGTGAAAACACAACATATCTAATAATAAAAACAAAATAGGTAAAATAAATGGGAACAATCATGTTAGAGTTTGCATATTCTCTTGTAGCAAGGGTTCTTTCGAGAGAATTTTTTTTTAATGTTATCATTTCCATTGTTAAATACGGCCCCTTCATTGACGTTTACACATGAAAATATTCACCAATTCTGTTTCGTTCTTGAGAAAGAAGTGTCAGGTTATACAAGAGAAGCGTAGATTGGCAGAAGAATTGGAGTAGAGAGTTCGCGGAAGACAGTCCGTTACAAACCCAGATAATACTTATAACAATTTAAAATCTTTCAATAAATTGCACCTTAAATTAAAGTCCCATTTAAACTCATCGACATTTGTGGGGTCGATGCGATGATTTAATTACCAGAGAAAGACAATATTTACTGAGCCCGAAGGGCGAGGCGACCACTGTTCATCGGAGGTAATGAAATCATCATATTGATCTCATAAACGCCAATAATTATTTCATCATACAGATGAGCAATGATCCATATAAATTTGAATTTTAGCCATTACAAATAATTCTTTACGCATTGCTTTCATTCTTTAGCTAAATACAGCCCAAGACCAAGGCCAAGGTTTCTATTTGACGTTAATAAAAACAATTTAAGGTGGAATGCTACACCAGAGAAATTTGACGTGGATGAAAAATAGAGGATATGTTAAATAATATTTTGAAAATAAAAAGATTCAAATTCACTCAATTTCGTAAAAAAAAAAATTAATAAATGCAGTTTTAGTAGAAATCAAATTGAAAAAAAAAATTTAAAACCCCTGCTGGAATCGTACCCGCGACCTGCAGTTCCGAAGGCAACGCGCTAACTTCCCGAGCTACTCAGCTAAGCATTGGTATTCTAAATGGCTTGATATATAACCCTGATAGTGATATTTTCATCCAAAAAATATGTTTCGAAAGGAAGTCAGCCATTATGACGATGTAGAGATCTACCTTAAATGGAGGCTAAGTCGGTACATGTGTAGGATTGGGAACTGGAAAGTTATATCAGTGCATTGTATTGACCGAACTTGCAGTCAATATGATCGTAGCTCACAGCGTTGCCCTTGAACTTCGTCGTCTCCTGCAAGGTCTCGGTAGTCTTATATACCTCAGTGCCAAGACAAAAGTATCTCGCCGTGAACCTCTAGCATGCTGGAGTAATGCAAGGATATCTAGATTTTTTTCAGCATGCTCTGCTAGTCGGTTTAGATTTATGACAAATTGCNTGCAAGGATATCTAGATTTTTTCAGCATGCTGTGCTAGTCGGTTTAGATTTATGACAAATTGCAAAAGCAATGCAAAAAGTGCACTGTCGCAAACCAGACTGGTTTCTAACCCAATGCTAGAAGTGATGTTGTTCTCCAAACAATTAAGCTCTCGACTCCAAGACTCGTTCGAAAACGGTAGATTGGTATCAATCATTATTTAAAATATTCAGCAGATGCCTTTACGTGGTAAACGTTACCCTAAACAGTGAGTGGATAACATGTATAATACACAATGGATGCGGTTTAACTCCACAGAACGATACATTATTCTTGATAATTTCATTCTGCATGCAAAAAAACTGATACACTTCTTTCTCTTTTTTTCTCTCTCACATGTAAAGTAAAACTTCACGTGGCTGTCCATCGTAAAACCGTATTCAATTAAGAGAAGCGTAGATTTTATCATCTTGTTACTCGCGAATTAATCACTGTACAATCGCCAAGCGATTCTCGGCGGGATAAGTGAATACAAGCAATCAGGGAAGCTGTCTCTCCACAATTACTGCCCCATATAAGTAAAGAAAGGAGTAATTAGACGTAGGACCCTAGTGACTCGCGAAGAAACTGTTTGGTGTAAATTAAATCCAAGTTTGGAGCTTAAAGATGCTGTCAATGTCTAGCTGACAAAAGAACAGCGTGTGGCCATATTAGACGGGAATTAAACAAGAATCAATTTAAATAGACTTGGCAAGTAATATTATGACGAAAAATTTATATTTGATTTGATTTTGATCTGCAGGTAAAATGCAATCACAGAACGCAACGCCCCCCCTTTCCCCAGCTGGCACTAATGAAAGCGTTGATTTGCACTCAATGTATGCTCAATCCAGGATTAACACTTCAATCAGTTTCTTTTTTTAACTTCAATTATTTATGGTTAAGGGATTAAAGTACCAAGGAGCACATATTTCAAAATTCTGGAAGACAACCCTTTTAAGACTCAATCCGGAAGAGTTAAATGATAATCATGTGTGACATTAAGTTGTTTTTGTTTTCGAAAATCTGTACTTCATTAATCTTGATGCACATAGAACGTGTCAAGTATTTATAAAAAAAAAAAGAAAAAAAAAGGGGCATATGCTTTGACAATTGCAACACACATCATATAAATTCAGATGTAAGAGATTAGTAAGAAATTCTTTGAAGCTGGGTTAATTAGAACAGAGTAAACAGAAACTACTCATAGTTCAAAGAGGATATCAAGAGCCTGAAATTCTCATTTGGCTTAAATAATTTCTCCCAATCAAACGTCATGGAGGCCGTTCTATATTCTGAATATCGGAGCGGATCACAGGTCTGGTTTTAATCAGACCCGAAAAATAAGTAACAACTCTTGGAGGGACCACTATAAAAATAAGTAACAACTCTTGGAGGGACCTCTATAGAGATAAGTCACAACTCTTGGAGGGACCACTTAGAGATTGTTATCAAGCTGGTGACTGTTGGAGTATGCAGTCGTTTGATCTTGTCTCTCCCGTGGCCATGTTGTACATGTACATTGGTCTCCCCGTGTTATTAATTGAAATACGATTTCAATTTTATTCGATTTTGCCACTTGAATATTATTCAAGTCCCTCAGTTTTAAATACTCCCGTTTAGTGTAAAAAGCGAAAATAAAACGGCAGCAAAAATTTCAAGTATACTGCACACATTTACCAAGTATGTGGCGAACAATTAATCACGAGGGGTAAATTGTACCATCATATTGATTAGTTGAGGGACAATTGTATCAAGGATGTCTTTGGCGACACTTTAACAAACGCACTGTCAGTAGAAGATGCGTTGCTCAAACTGGTCACAAGAGAAATTAGCTCACACTGGCCTTTGGCAAGTGCGCGAAAAACTGGGCCATCATAAAATTTTATTACTGAAAAGGTTTAGAGTGACCATATATTGAACGTGCAGATGATCTGAAAGTCAAGAGCTTTCGTCCGAGATCGCCATATTCGCTTCATAGTATTGCTGGTATCGGCTTTTGGTCGGTTGTTACAATAAATATGTGCAACACCCAATTTCAAACAGATGCTATTATGATATGGTTAATATAGCGTCCCCTAAGACCAATGCAGAAAGTGATCGCTCTCGGAAGAATAATAAATATCATGTTTCCTCCATCAATTTGATAGAAACCCAGATTTATTAAATTAATTTTCTTGAAATCGTTTATTCAGCAATACTGGTTCATAATAGATTGCCATTTTTTTTAAAATCATTTATTATAAATAATGCATGCCCTGAAAAAGGGGGAATCGTATACCTGTGTTTTTACAATTAGTTTTTAAAAAATATATATTTAAAATCCTACAGTTACATGTATATTTATATATAGGTTTCATTTTCTTTGGAGTGAAAAATCATTGATATTTTGGTCACAGCGCTATCAACTCACTAGTGAAGAAATCTAATGCTTCAAGTTGTTAAAGTCGAGATTCATATCGACAGGAAACCGCAGTGGAACTGAATTGGCCAGGTTTTATTCAGTTTCTTCTATCAGGTCTTTGTGATAACAATTCTTTCAGATAATATAACGAATATAGATATTTATTGCAGCAAATCTGCTAAAATGCATGATCATTTTTTCAGTTGATTAGCTGGAAAACGCACAAAGATATACTACGCTCATAGTGAAATTGTGGGCGGAAACAATATTTCTTGGGGAACTGATCTTTTCTCGTATAATCATCAGACAATTGTTCCTGCAATTTGGATAGTTTTCTGTCATGAAGTGCCTCCTACGTGTAGAGTACAAGTATCATCAACAAAGTAAACACGAATGATAAATTTACTTCATGACCTGCATGTAGAGTAACAACTAGAAGGTTACATATAGTATTTAAAACAACTCAATAATGAGCCACTACTTCGTAAAGTTCTACAAACTTTTGTAGACGGTCCGTGCAAGACTATATGAATTCTAATGTGTGATGTATTATTAGTCACCGTATTTTCAATTCATCTCGAGAATAGTTTTAAAAGTTAAATATAAAAAACTTAAAAGTTACGGACCAGACAGCCGAAAAAAAATAATACCCCATCCAGCCTCGTGTGGAGGGGGTGAGGGGCGGATCCAGGCAGTAGGGGGCCCGCAACTTCAACTACCGAGTGAAATATAACACACTTAATCAACAGAATTAAAGGGATAGTATCGCTCATTTTGGTGAATTTTTTTCTCACCGCTAAATCATCTTATTTCCTTTCGAATATCAATAAAAAGATATATGAATTGCATTTGCAACTTAGAAGATGACTGTATGTTCCTCAAAGCGTTACAATAGAAATGACTTATTATAGTAACTTGAATTTTTTTGTCCAGGAAACCAAAAATTATTGGGACATGAATTTTAAAGAATCAAAAAACGTTTTAAATTTGGGAAATAAATACAGATAAATGCATAAAATTGTTATTTTTAACAGAAATTCACCGGTATGAGTTCATTTGGGCTCATTTTGTTCTCAAAAAATTTTGACAAAATGATTGACACTATCCTTTAATGCTTCTCTGATTTTTATTTTTTTTTTTTTTTTTGGAGAGAAAATTTTTTAAATGAATCTACAACCTAAATTTTGCCATTTCATGATATCTCCCCTTTCAAAGGGAAATTGCCCCTTCATCTCCATGAAGAATTTTGAATTCCCTTCAACTATGAATATTTTGTATAAAGTTTGATTGAAATTGGCCCAGTGGTTCTGGAGAAGAAGAGTTTCCAATAAAAGTATGTAAAAGTTTGAACCCCCAATCGTGGCCCCCGCTACCCCTGGGGGCCTTTGAATCTTTTCTATATCAGGAAGTTTTCAGGTAGTGGTTCTTGTGAATGAGAGGATTTTCAAAGTTTTTCCTCATATATTCACATGTAAAACAAATATCCTTTATTGTGGCCATCCTACCTTTGGAAGTCATGATTTTTTTCCCCCACTGTGACAGGAATCTTTCATGTAAGTTTCAGCTTTTTTGGCACAGTGGTTCTTAAGAAGATTTTTAAATGACCCCACCCTATTTTTGCATTTCTGTTATTATTTCCCCTTTGGTGGGGTTATAGACCTTCATTTGAACAAACTTAAATCCCCTTCACCCAAGAATGATTTGTTGAATTTGGACAAGGAGTTATAAAGAAGATTATCTTATACTTTAGCATACAAAACTTTCATCCCACATGGTCCCAGGGTCATGATTTGAAGAAACTTGAAGCTTCCAGGTATATCTTCACTTCGTATGTAAAACTTTGATTCCTTATCGTTGCCCCAATCTATCTCCAGAGTATGTGATTTAACAAACTTGAGTTCCCATTGTGTTAGGAATTTCATTTCTGTCTTAGTGATTCTTGGAAATTTTTAAATGATCTCACATTATTTTCTTTATTACCCCCCCCCCCCTTTTTGAAGGGGATATGCCTTCATTTGAATAATTTGAATCCCCTTCACCCAATGATATTCTTTGTACCAAGGTTGATTGAAGTTGTTGGCCAAGTGGTTCTGTAGATTTTCTTGCACATTAGCATATAAAATTTTGATACCTTATTGTGACCCCATCCTACCACGGGGGTCGTGATCTGAACAAGCTTGAATCTTCTCTCTATCAGGAAACTTTCAAGTAAATCTCCATTCCCATGTCCCAGTGGTTCTTTAAAGATTCCCCCTATATATTATATGTAAAACTTTGATCCACTATCGTGTCTCCAACCCTACTCCAGGGGTGGGGTGGGGGTGTCATGAATTTAACCTTGAGTCTCCACTATGTCAGGAAGCTTTCATGTAAATTTCAGTTTTTCTGGCTCAGTGGTTCTTGAGAAGATTTTTAAATGACTTCAACCTAATTTTGCGATTATCTTCTCTTAGAAGGGGACATTGACCGTCATTTGAACATTATCCAAGTTTGATTGAAACTGCATGGTCTAATCGTTCTGGAGAAGTCGAAACTATTGAAAGTTTACAGACGGACAAAATGTGATCAGAAAAGCACACTTGAGCCCCCTCCAGCCCGGGTGAGCTAAAATGCATTGCAGACAGAGCATCCAAGACCAAGGCATTATGTCTCAAACATTTTCCTATATCCAGTAATTGCGTGCATTAAGTTTGAGAAATCGTTTTTCATTATGAAACAAGGCTGTTTAAGATGGCTGCTGTATCATTTTCGATATACATATTAGATGTGGGTGCGTATTGAATTCCTTATTATGTCTACAAATATCCTAGATTTAGATAATTCAGTTCCTCCAACCGAACTCTCTCCACATACCAAGTGTCAAATCAAATCTGCCAATTATACCACCAGATCAATAACAGGTCAAAAGAAAATTATTAATCATCTCTCTCTCTCTCTCTCTCTCTCTCTCTCTCTCTCTCTCTCTCTCTCTCTCTTATTAAACCATAGATCAAGAAATCTGTCAGATATTTTTGTGTCTATGTTAATGTCTTCAAAAGGTTTTATCGACATCTTGACAATATATCGAGTTTTAATACTGTTTTACATCTGTTTTACCACTTCGTCTCTTCATAAACATGAGTCAAAGTCTCGTAAACCAATCCTTAACTCCATTAATTACCCGTGCAAATAAAATAATTCACTGGAAAGTTGCAATTATATTCCCAAGAAAAGTGTATTCTAAACATGCGAGAGGGCAAAGCACAATAATTAAGAAGAAAGAGGCTGCACGTTCAGCCATCGGCGGAGCGACTTTTAAGCGGGTGATCATTATAAAAGATGTAAAATCAATACCTGTCACAAGGTGAAAAAAATACAGGTATTCTACAAAAAACTTACGTTAATCGCCCCGATCATTGTCTTTATTTTCAGATTCAGGTGTATAAATCTACAGGGGTGTCATTCGTATTAAAATAATTACATGGAGATTTTTGATTATCAAAAGTTCCATGGATGGATGCCGGTATAGAAAATTCACTGAACTATGTAGTAGTAATATTTATTTAGCAAAACGGGACCCAAATGCGCATAGACATGTAACATGTTTAAGCAATGAATTATGATTTATTGAAAGATGTAGTCTCATAACTGCAACGGTGTGTGCATACAAATTGAATAACGCGCGTTAGCAGTTATAAGCACAGATCATCAAAATAGATTCCAATGCTTTTTATTAGAGGATTAAACAGTAAATGTAAATATATAATCATTAATACAAACACAGAAAATAATTCTTGGAGTAAATACACAGTGACCAGTCAGTGGTAGTATTTAAAATTCCAAATCATTATCCATATATGCTGATACATCTATAAGAGGCAGCAAAAGTCGATGCTATGTCCAACTTAGAATACCAAATTTAAAAAAAAAAGTGAATAAATAAAAAAAAATCCAAGGTGCTGCAAAAATAGTGCAGAGCTTCTATTTTTCTATGGAATGGCACGGATCATAGGTCGGTGAATAAACATTGGTCATATATAAATGCTTTATAAAATAACTTTATAAAACTTTATAAAATAAATTACAAGCTTTCTTCTTTGTTAGCTCTAATGGAAAGCGTCCAAAATCCTCAAGATCGGCCGAGGCTTTAGATTGAACTTAGATGTATTGTCTATTTACATTACTGATGTTATACTCAAACTGGGACACATGTCAAGATTAATTGTTTGCTGTTAAAGTACAGATTTTAATTAAAGTTGATAGAGATGATGTTGCCCTTTAAATTGACAAAAATGTTCATTTCGGATATTCCGGATGTTCATGTATCTTATGACAACGGAAATGACGTGTCGTACATGTATAGCTTTTGCGTGGCCACTAGATGTGGACAAGCGGTAGAAGTTCAGGCCCGAGAATCAAAACCTCGTTCAGAAATAAGAAATATTAGGCCTTTTCGTGTAAGGTTGACGTTGCATTTTCTAGGAAAAAACATCGGGGAAAAAAGCGGTTTGCTAGGAAAATAAGAATTGTAAACGATAGCTGCTATTCAAAGCATATTAGATTTTACTAAAACATTTCTTATAGCCAAGCTGATGTACTACCGCCTGTCACGTGGTTCACATTGCCTTGAAGAATAACTGAACTTAAATTCTCTAGGAATGTATGTCATAGAAGAGAGTCATTACCCTTTTTGACAAACACGTCCGACATTAACGTTAAAATATACGTGTGACTAATAGCAGTATCAAAATGAAAAATATATAACCAACAATACCATCATTTTAGATTCAGATCAATACGAAAATATCCTGTCCTGGAACTTACATAGATTATATGTTTCATTCGACTATTTCCATTAAAATGTTCTCCAACACAATGCGTATAAAATCTATGTTCAGTCAAATCCCTGAGGCGAGCTCTATATATTCTTTGATCGTATTTCTAACAATGTAAGGCCCACCCGTTATACAAAATAGTCACACTACATAATCTTGATTTTTATCTCAGTGGCTGTTTTAAAACATTGGAAATGGTAGGAAATTTAATTTTTCATCAAAAAAACAAATTTCTATTTTCATTGAAATTTATATGTGGCCATTGATTTTTGACTCCTGTTATGTAATATTCTTGTTTTCTTTTGAGATGTTACGTTGTATTGCGGCGAAATAAGCGACACATTTCATGAAAAAAAAATTGCAAGATCTAGGGGGGGAAATGAAAATTTGTGACTGACCCCACCCCCTGGAGTTTCCTGTCTGGTGACTTTTTAAAGTTACAAGTATCAAACTCCTCAGACGACTCAAGAACAAAAAGTATCTTCTTTGAACACATCACGTGTATAATTATATCCTGACAAACCTTCTTAAAACTCTTTAAACAGTAATAAGACCATTTGATTTTAAAGTATACCCAAACTTGACATTGATTTCGTGGTATGACTATGCGTCTAAAACTCGGTGTCCGAGGAACACATGTTCGCAAACAGTATTCGGCTGTCACACAGTGCTCACTAGTCACTACATGTGGGACACTATTGCCATTATAGAATTATTCCCAAGTTCCCTTAGTACTAAAATAGGAATAAACAATTTCCTGACAGCGGTAGATGATAATTACGATAAATAATAAATAAAGTCACATAAGATCTATGGGATGTTGATAACCACCATATCACACTTTTCGTTCTTCAACACTAATCATGTTTCAAGAGGAACAAATTAGACTGCAGCATAGCCGTTAGTAAATGATTTGCGTACAAAAATGCCGCGAGCGTGGTCATTGGGAAAGAGAAAAAACTTAAAAACAGCACAGACGTGATCTAACGAAGCTTATTACAGGGGAATGCGTGGATATGGCAGTGCTGGATAGCAAGAAACGGTGGGTTCTTCCCCCCCCAAGATATCAACAGGAAAGACCCTACGTGTTGTCGGAGGGTCACGATTAGGTTGCCGGACTAAATAAGCACATCCAGGCTCCAATTTCCTTCCCTGTTAGGTATACGGTGATTGCCGTCCATTGATTTATGTCTAGAAATATTATTTGTGACCCAATCCGGTCGGTGTTCTCCAGCCATAGCAATCTTCGGTAATCTTTCTGAGATGAAGGCCTAGAGACAATTACCTCCTGACAGTGATATGTACCGCCAAGTCTGATTTTATTCCATCCAAAGAAAGAGGGGGAAAATCAAATAGGTCCCTGCTAAACAGGTCATTCGTTTTGAGCAGGAGTAACATACATACAGTCACAATAACAGACTGTACCTGATTTGTGTATCTCATTGATTACGTAACCTCTATGTGCGCATATAAATGTTTTTATAGAATTCCTGTGTCATGAATTTTGAATGAAATGGTAGTTTAGGATATTTCAGATTGTATCAAAACGATTGAAACAATTTTTTTTATTTGATGATGTATCGTAATGAGTTTGATGCTGGAGTTTCCGAACTGGAAAATACGTATCTTTCTTTCATTCTTGCGAGAATTGTTGTAGTACTCACCATATGCTATCTTGTAAATTAGTAGAGTAAATATCCAGTATAACATTGTCCAGTCTGTCAGTAAAAATGTAGCCCAAAACTCCACAATTCAAAGCACCATAGTAATCCTTTACCAATTTACTAAGGAAGTTGGTCTTATCACAACTGTCTTGAAGCAATACACATATCCTATATTGAAACTTTATCACAAATCGTGAAAAGGAAATGACTAAATAACCTTCTTAAAGTATCTTTGTAAAAGTCAAGTTTAGAGAATGTTGAGATTTTGTATGGTGTTTGTCAATCATGTTGCAGCGGGTTTCCGCGCGTGGTGGGCGGAGCGTCATCAGCTAATCTCCAATCGATGGGGGCCAACGAGCACTTTCACTTTCCTTATGGCAAGGCTTCGGCAACTTCAAAGACACTGTCCCATGATGCAGTCAAATCGTGATAATAACGTTATTTAAAGCAATTATTGGATTTAGATTGGCTCTATGACGGAAGATTCATCAATATCAGTGGCCGACAGACCCCTCATAGAACAATGGATGTCCTCTTCGGACAAACTGTTAGCAAAGAAATCACAGCCACCAAACTGAAAATATTGAGTAATGCTATCAAATTGTGCCATGCCCTAACTTGGTTAACTTATTTATCCTCGTTCGACTTCCAGACATTTTGTCCATGAGCAAGAACATAATATGTATTAAAAACAAAAAAATATAATCAATTAGTAATAGAAATGCGATAGAATTGGTTGTATTTTTAAACCGCCAAATTCTCTCAATTTTGCCATAAGAAAAATATTTGGGAAAGTGGACAGAACAGGCATGTTTGTTTTATACATTGTGTTTATTCTAAATAATCGATTATATTAACTACTTTATCGAAATATATGATTAGCTGAAAGATCAAAGATGCCAACAGCATTTTATTGATTCCGAAAAATTCATAAAAATTATTTCCATTTCCTTTTGTTGATGGATATAAATGATGGTATTGATTCGGTGTTAAATGTTGGGGTGCGTCCTTTCATTTGCCATACTAACAAGTTTGCCCTAGCACGTAACGACTAATAGAAGGCGTCATGGGCAAATAACCGCCACTGACACGATGTCAAGTACTTAAATAGACAATGGTTACATAAGTATATTCTTTTTCTACCTTTTCTTTTAACCTGCAGTCTTGATTCTGAGCATTAAGAGCCGGAAATATCACATATGACGCGTCATATCTTCCCATCCAATAGTTCTCCGTGTCCTTTAGTATTTATCTAGTTAAAGTTGGGCTATATATTTAGGAGAGACCGATCTCCGTTGACCAGAATTACTCATTTCAGATTAGTTGACCTCATGAAATAAAGAGAATATTTCAATGAGCGCTGCTTCAAAATGTCAAAATCCTTTGAAAGTGAAAATTGATAGCGTTCTTGTCATGGAAGATATTGAAAAAGTGACGTCTTTGAAAAATTTATTTTAAAAATGTTATTTGAGATAAGACATACTAGTTATTAATTTGTCAAAAAATCCGAGTGCTTTGATCCTGGAATTGCATTGACTGATTAAAATCATTCACTGTTCTTGTAAAGGAGCCAAAGAAAATATTGATAGTGTCAAATATACGAAAGAATCCAGTATCATTTTTCAGAAGGTATTCAAGATGCCTATAGCTAGAAAACGATGGTAAATTCAGACGATTGCCAGCGGTTTTCACATTTTATCATAGAGTTTGTAAATGTCACATTGCCTGATTATTTTCTATATAAACATTCATGCTGTAGTTGTTCAAAATGGCAACAAATTCTCCTAAAATTAACGTGAATTGTGATTTGTGAGGACCAAGTCAGACAGTCGTTATGTCTGACATTTTGAAGATATTGATCAGAGTCAAGCTGGATTGGGTAAAATGGGCGGGAAAAGGGTGCTGTTTTAATTTGCATACCCCTTTCGATATTACACGGTAGTTTTGTTCTTTAAAATGCCCTTTTTGTTTTTATAATTATGTTAATTCCATTCGGTCTTTGTTTTCCAAGAACTATGTATGAAACTCAAAATTCCAAAGCATTCAAATCCTTTTAGACATCATGAATAAAAAAAAACGTATTGGAGTCAAAGATTTTACAAGCGGGGTAACAGTCAGAGGTTTCTCGGAGTAAATGTTGATGTTGATCTATTAAATTGATGTATTTTTTCAAATTTACGAAATTTAGTTCAAATGCTAAATTTTGCGAATGGTTTTCTTTCATGAAACATTAACCACAGCTCTGGGCCCACATTTTATTTATGATATAAGTATAAGTTTCTTCAAGTCTGCGTTTGAGGTTTGTTTAGACAAAAACTGAAGACGGAGTAAAAACAAGGAATCTAAGAGCTACTACTCATTACGGATACCCCTGCTCTTAAGTTATGCATAAAGCTGCTGTCTAGAGAATGTGTTTATCCTTTGGTAAGGTCTGTGATTTGCAGTCGCAGAGAAAAGTGCGACAAAAATTTCTATTACGCTTAAAGACTCAAAATTTTCACATCAATACTCAAAAATACATGCGAAAGGTCTAAATACGGTAAGCGTAGTATGGAACCCCTAGATGAAGCAATATACCAAATAGTAAGTTGCTGTGATACATGTGTGTAATTGCTGAGAAAAATGCACGAAAATAATTGTGTCGGACGGACGGACAGGGGGTAAAACAGCAGACCTCCTTTCCTTTGGAGCGGGGGTATAAAAATGGTGACAAGCGTCATATCCAAATCCCGGTTCCATGTTATTTTGATGAAAATAATTATAACGAGATTCCTACACAAATACATTTAATTTTGAAAGAAAAACTTTTTTTGAAACGAGGTAGATCTTTTATTTCGTGGACTCTATATGGGCGTGGTGAATCCGAATGGTATGGGGAAATGCGCATGCATTCACAGGATCGAATCGAAACATCGCTCGGTCTTCTCCCAAAAGCAGATGAAAATACGAGTTTTTCTTCTCAATTGACTGGAAGAAAGCAAGCTATGTTTAGATTTCACCGATTTTGATGAGATGCCCTTTATTCATAGACTGGAACCTAACAGGAAAGCACGTGATCGTATACATGTACATAGGGAATGGGTAGCTGGAAAACTGTCACCTTGCGCATGCTCAAGTATCGGAAATCATGCAACAATATTTCATAAACATTTTTAAGAGTACAGTATTGAAATGAATGTTCTTTATGGTTTGTTAAAAACAATTTATGTTATGGAATTTACAAAAATAGGATGAAGCCATTTAAAAGTCTTCCTATGAACGCTAAAACTACATACTAGTACGCTGCTTAAAGTTGTATCTAAAATTGGGCATTATTGCATGGTGAAGTTGCACCGAGCTTTTGAAACTAAAGTGACACTCCAGCTTGTAAACAATCAATATTTGGTTGCCAGACTTTTATCATTGGATTAGTCACTTTGNGAAACTAAAGTGACACTCCAGCTTGTAAACATCAATATTTGTTTGCCAGACTTTTATCATTGGATTAGTCAATTTGTTGTCAGATTTATATTATTCAATTAAGGTACAAAACTTAAACTTTATTTTCTACGTGGTCCTCAAAGGCCAGCAATTAAGGTATAAAACTAGAACGTTATTTTATCTAAACCTCTGTTGAACTTTAAGATCCAGATCATATACAAGGATTACTCTAAAGTCTAATGTCAAAGCTATAAATATCTCACATCAATTTAGTCTATTTATAACTCTAGTAATAAGACTTGTAATGCAATATTTGCATGTTTCAAGATTAAAAGAAAAACAAAACTGTTGTAAACCACATTTTTACTTCCAATCAAATAACATTCATATTTGCCTATGGTCCAGATATTACACGGAGAGCAGCTTGTCTCTACCATACAACCGCCTACAATTGTCGCACATGATATGACATCATACATGTGATACCAAACTGACCAATCACGTACTAGTAAAACTGTGACGGCTCTTTGTACCTGCTGTAGAGCATAACAGAATGTTCTGCAAATAAAAAACATATCATGTTGTAAGAGTGCCGAGCATGCATACGTTTATCACATCTTATCAAAGAATCATGAAAACGATTTGGTTGATTCTGTCTAAATAAAAAACGGAAAAGATTTTTATCACAATCAGGTAAATATAAATTACAATCTTCTGCAAACAGTAACATCACGTAGGTAAACGTACATACCTAGTCAATGCTGCACCCCCTGCCTCTCGGTCTGACTAATGGCCCCCTAATCTCTAAGACTTACACCAATTATGAACGTCAGCGACAGGAAATTAAACGATCAATTTTGAAGATATAAATTACATTTCGCTTTAAAACAAAGCAATATTTGACGTAATTCTCCTTTTCTAATACCCGGCTATTGGTTTAATCGATCCCATAAAAGGTTACTAATATTTTAGTAAAACACTTTCGCGGAATTTTCACTTAGCCAATGCTTTTAAAGTCGTATTTAATGAGTGTTACCTGACCGAATGAGTTGGAGTTCTTGATTAACATCTGTCAACAAGAGATAGAAACACAAACATGAATTATGTCAACAGACAGCATGGTTATTTATTTGGGAATTCCATTTACAATGCAATATTGTTTTAATTGATTGAATATAGTAAATATGATACAAAAATTGAAGAATAACAGTATTTGGAACAAGATTATATAATACACATGTACTGAAGGTTATGTTTCTCGCGAATATTTTATATATAAAGAATTGCAGGTGATATTCGTTGAACGTGCCCGTCTGTGTGTTTGCCCAGGGACTTTTACGGCAGGTATGATTGTTTACCAAGTCCTCATACTTGCTATAGAGATGACAGGCTCTAATAAGCACAATACAATGTATATCACCCAGATATTGCTACACACATGACAATGGAGAGAGAGGAATGTATATATTAATCTCATGGGTTCGTTACATTTAAAAAAAAAACGAATGCATTTACATGATATACTCAGTCTATCATCGTATTTGCGATTAGTAATCACTTGTAACAATGTCGAAAAACCAATTTTACGTGCTACAGACATTAGAGGCACCCTGAGAGGGATAAATCCGATACCAATATCATTTTAAAACGATACTTGTTGAATAATGACTACATTCAGCTTTGAATTGATGACATTGCGTTTAGTAAAGGAGATCTTACATAATTTGACAAACCAC
>CAJDSM010022953.1:0-15563 GCA_903981925.1 Ostrea lurida
GGTAAGAAGACCAAACCTCTATCTGTTCCAGATATAATTGGATCCGAAGTTCATCCTGATGACCTTAATGAAGGCCCAGTAAGAAGAGCGAAGTCCTTTGAAGAAATCTTAGATCTTTGGTTGGAAAAGCAATCTAACGACAACAGAGTGTCATTACGTTCGGAAGAAAAAGGGTATCCTGTATCGTAATTTCCAGTCGGAAGGTGTCGAGAAGGTAAGCAGTAACTCAACTCGTTGTACCTAAGCAAGTATAGACTGAAAATACAAAAAAGGCGAATGTTAACATTTGTGTTCAAAACGTAATCATAATCCATACAAAAAACATATACAAAATCGAGTGTAGGGCAACACGGACTCCGACAAAAGCGAAGGTTGGATCAGGTGCCATGGAGGAGTAAAAGCGATCCTCTGCTGACCGGTCACACCACGCCATGAGCCCGTAGTCGAAATAAACGCGAAACGGGGATTTAGTAGGAAAATGACAGTCTAACAAAGGGAATGAAACAAATCAGTCAACAATATGACTATAATGATACAAAAAAGGCGCGAAAGTAACACTCGTGGTCAAACGCAACACAATCACCAAAAACATATACAAAAATCGAGTGTAGGGCAACACGGACCTCCGACAAAAGCGAAAGGGTAGGATCAGTTGCAATGGAGGAGTAAGCATCCTCTTGCTGACCGGTCACACCCGCCGTGAGCCCTTAGTTGACATAAAAGTAAACGGGCATTACCCGTAGTCAAATCTAGTAGGAAAATGGACAGTCTAACACAAGGGTATGAAACAAATCAGTCCAACATAATGACTTAGTGATAATATTGTAAATTCGGCAAACAACAGAGTCATTATAGCGACCCGTAGAATTTGAAATGATGACTTTAAACGAGGATTCGTTATTAAGCGCTGCAGCATCAACTTTTTAGTTAGTAGTTGGCCTCGCTGCTCACTGGCGCTATGAATCTTTAATGTCAGGACATTTAGCTACAGCTAGGACAATTGCTAAAGTGCTTGCAGAGTTTTATTGGCCAGGAGTCCATGGCAGATGCGGGACGCTTTGTCGTTCTTGTGACATATGTCAGAAGGACCACTCCTAGAGGAAGGACAACCAAGGTTTCCACTGAGCGGTGATGCCAATCATAGACGAGCGTTCAGACGTGTAGCTGTATAAGATCTGGTAGGACCGATTCAGTCCCTTGACTGATCAACGGTAAAACCGATTATGATAATTAACTTTGGGTAGAATTCGCAAACTCGCATCCTGAAGCAGTTGCTCTCAAGGGTATTGAAACTGGAAAGAGTAGCAGGAGGCTTTAGTGAACTATATATTGGTAGGATTGGGGTTCCCAAAGAGAAATTGTTGGACAGATAAGAGGGGACGCAATCAAACCTCGGAGAATGATGGGCGAGTATAGCTCGTCTACTGTCGATTGGAAAACAACTATCCACGACACCCTACCACCCTATGTGATAATGGCTTGGTGGAGAGGTTTAATGGTACACTTAAGCAAATCTGCGACGACTGTGTTCCGAGCGTCCAAAGGATTGGGACAAAATACCTGGTCGGCAGCACTTTTCGCCATACCGAGATGTTCCACAAGAAAGACTTAGGATTTGTCGCCATTTGAATTGGTGTATTACGGACGTAAGAGTCGGAGGTCCAAATGCGAATTCCTGCGAGAGTTATGGACGAAAGATGATACGGTTCTGAGGTGAGGAGTACTTATCATATGTTGTTGATTTAAGAGAACGCCTTGAATCTACTTGTCAGTTGCAGAGAGAAAATCTACAGCAGTCAACCGAACGCTACCGAAAACAGGTCATAACAGGACAGCTAAACCCGAGATTATGCAGTAGGTGAAAAAGGTGCTTGGTACTACTTTACCACAGACAGTAATAAATTGCCTGACTGCAATGGAATGTCCGTTTTGGAAATAATGAAAAGTTGGGCAAAGTTGACTACAGGATAAACATGAATGGTAATATCAAGACATTTCATGCTAAACATGCTCAAGATTTATGTTGAAGAGATGATGTGGTATCAATGCTGTATCTTAAGGGCGGCAAGTGTAGCTATTGTGGAACGTTAAGAAGACGATGCAGTTGACGACCAGTGATCTGATGGAGCCAATTCTTCATACACAAAAGGAGTACCCCAGTGATGTAACAGTATGTGATGAGGCTGACTGTTAGTGAGCGTGAACAAGTAAAGTCGTTGCTTGAAAGATATAGTGACGTTTCTGACCGATATCCCCGGGTGTACTACATTGGACAACATGATATAAAATCATATAGGCTACCAATTTTTTTATGCACCAGATGCGCATTTCGACAAATATGTCTCTTCAGTGATGCTCAAACCGAAATGTTGGAAATCCGAAACATTGGAAAGTAAAACTTTGTAAAAGTGAATCAACACGAAGTCCATAAAGATTGCGGGCCAAAAAACTTCGAAGGATCAGAGACTACCAGTTTACCTGTGCCTCAAACCAAATAAAATAAACCTATTGCAGCATTTTTTTATTTAAAATGAAACCATCTAATTGCGTTAATAAATGAGCGTAGAATTTAATTCGGCTCGGTTGCTTTTCTCTTAAATATGTAGTGAAGGGGAAATCCATACAACTTCTCTTGCGCATGTGCGCAAGAAATTAAGGTAAGAGTGCGAGTTGTTTACAATTGAAAATACCTAGATTGGCCACTTATTTATCGTTACTAAACGATAATGGGGGCGATAGAATGACTTTGATACGATATAATATCAAGTAAATAAGATGCACATCTCATATCTAAAATTTGTTTATGTGTCATATAAATAAACTATCGTGATGTTAGTTCTAAAATGAGATCGCGTTGTCACGTGGTACAAAAAAGGGCGGTGCTATTAGGCATTTTACTTGTGGACTCCACTAATAAATAAAATAATTAGACAATGTTATTGATATCTTTGAACGCAATCGAATTACGATTTTTTTATTTTTCGAAAAAGTAATACTTTCAGATGACTTACAAAATTTTATTGTGATGTAGTAAAAATGGCAGCTAAGGGGCATGACACGTTTCGAGCTAAAATGTTTAGATTTTAGATTTCATTTTGAGTTTACAATGCTCACTTATAGGGTATATCTAATGGTCAGCAAACATTTGACGTCATTTGTTGGTTTACAAGTAGATACAAGCATTACAATTCTTCGCTATGTAAACAAGGCTCGATGTCATGTGTTGTTTATTACTATATAGTGAACATGCTAGTATACGTTCCGTTAAAAGCAGATTGTTTTTTCAAATTAACAAGATCATTCTGAAACACAATTAAATAGTTTCAAGGTGTTCTCACATCTCATTTTGTTTTAAACATGTTTTCTGTGAAGCAATCTTTACTGTAAAACAAAAACAAGGCTCGAGCCTTGTTTACATAAGTAAAGAATTGTAAGTCACTTTGAAACTCAACAAATGACAATCAAATTTTTGCTGACCATTAGAAATACCACAAGTGAGCATTGTAAACATTAAGAATGAAAATCTACAAATCTAAAATTTTTTAGCTCAAAACGTGGTCCATGCCCCTTCAAAGATTGACATGTTCGTTATCTTTGCCTTTACATTCAGCTGATTTTCAAGTTGAGAACTATGGTTATCGTAAACATTGCTGTAGAGTAACCAAATTGCTGATTAAGACACTCCACGGATCAGTGAACTAGGAGAGAGAGAGAGAGAGAGAGAGAGAGAGAGCGTTAATCATCGACTGGAGCAGGACGAAAGCGACGTCGCAAGAGAGGCGGTGGCCTATCTCGACTTACAGGTGTTGACGAGGCTCGTGTCGTCACAATACATTTTTGCATTGAAAGATATTATCAATTTACAAAATTTGTATACATTTTGATGTTAACAATATGTTTCTCCTAAGTACTTTTTTTAAGTCACCTTAGTAATTTTCGGGACTCCTGTACCTTGGAACTATATCCTTTATGTTCGTACTGTATTGATCTTGAGTCCTGCTTGATTTGCATTCTCGTGTAGAGTGATGCAACCTGCAAAGGCTTCCTCTATGAATGAAATCGAACGCCATCTTAAAACGTTATGTTATAAAAGAGTATATAAGCTTTGGTTGTTTGTGGAGATGTTGCACCGATCTGTGGTGATGGTATATAAAGGGAAGTAACTCGTACATATGATGAAGTCACCATACGTACCTGAATTTTAATCAATAAATAGATATTTATAAATAGAAGGAAAAAAAGTCTATCTATATAATATGAAATTATAAATACAAGTATTTATATTATACAGATAGATATATTTTTCCTTTTTTCTATTGATATCTATTTATTGATTAAAATTCAGATATTTATGGTTTGACAATTCCTATAGGAAACAAATAGAAATTTCATGAAAATGTTTGATTTCCATCAAACTTTGGGGTTGATGCCTGGGCGAAAATTGTATTTTATTTAATGATTTATGGTTGAAGCAAAATTATCTATTACATCAACCTGTATTATAAATTTCTAAGTGTCTCCTGTCTGCACGGTGTGGAATGCGGTATAATGCACAGCGTTTCTATCGCGGGAAGGTTAACAATAGGTTCGTATTACGTACCCTGATAACAGACACAATAGCTGCTTCATTTAAAATTATGTCTAAAATCGCAATACATGTACTTGTGTGTGGGTTTTGGTGGTTTTTTAAATTTTTTTTATTATTATCATTATCCTGGCATTGTAAGGACTGTCTAACAGATCAATAACTACCTTATTTACATGTGTTGCATTTCTTCGTCTTTTTGTTAAAATAATAAAATGCAAAAAATCCACAGGTATTTGATGAGTTGAGAGCGACTTGAAAATTAAACGTGATCACGCGGATCGAATAATGACTAGACCGGCAGATGTGTATTGACGCGAGATTGACAAGGAATATTACGTGTCCCTTTTGTTTATTTCCTGGCAACATCAAATGGATCGAAGTACATATGTTAACATGTAAGTCCACTCAACTAAATGGGGGAATCAACAGTGACCCGTGTCGTAGGCATTGTTATACCAGGGTCAAAGGCCGTTCGATAATATAGTCTTTCTTACCTGTGCAATATCAGTATTATAGGTATATTAATAAACATGCACTAAGTTTGTGTTTATATTCCGTTGTGTGAGGAAAAACGCCTCCTGTGAATGAAAATATGAAATGAAAACTGTAACTGGAAACAATGGATTTAGCCTTGGATATAGTGGATTTCGATGGCTGAGAGGGAGTTTGGTGTAGCCGGGGATAGCACCATGATTGAAAGGAGGGACAGCTCGCCCCCGAGGAGGGAAAAGGACCCCCCGGCACACGATAGCAGCAGAGATTTATTTGGAATTCAACTCGAGGTTTCATATTTAGTTCAAACATTTTTTTAATATTAGAAAATATCGTAATTTGTTTAATTACCTTAATTTAGTCATATATACTAGACTTAATTAACTGAGAAAAGAGGGTGCATGAGCAGCTATCTTTGAAGTATTGTATCTTTAAAATCCAGGCTTTTGAAAATACTTTACATAATTCAACATTCAGCTCATAATAAAGGATTGTAAAACTCTTTATAAAAGACATAAAGGGGTGTTGACATTCCCAGAATCAAAACAGGCTCGGTATAACTGAGAATTTATGCTATACACAGGGCACTGTGTTTCAAAATCATATGGATAACGTTGAATGATGCAGTCTACTGGTCCTTATCGTAAAACGACAACGGCGTTCTGGATATACCACTATAAGATGGCGCTTTATAAGCAATCCAATGGGATAAATTAATTATCCCTTTTTGTCACCATCAAATATCAAATGTGAAATAATTGCAAGCCACACGGTATCTAGTCGTGAATTTATTACAACATATCGGGATTACCCTGGTATCTGTCAACACTCTAGATAGGGCTACGCTTCGTTATTCTCTCTGATATAACAATTAAACAGGTGTTTGGAGAACGTTCTTAAAAATAGGGAAATGTGTACGAACTCTACGTCAGGATAGAAATGTTATTTTAACTTTGAATATGTATAATTACACGTTACATGATCGGAAAGGGAAACTGTACACAATAACTACATGTATGTACCTGACTCGGACAGAACTTGTCTCTGAGTATAGAATCACTGGGCAAAGTCAGTGCAGCAGAACTGCTTAAATGATACCTCTCCAACTCTCTTACCCCTGCTTCATATTGACATAGAAACGAGAGTATAGGAGCAAGAGGAATTCTCTCTCTCTCTCTCTCTCTCTCTCTCTCTCTCTCTCTCTCTCTCTCTCTCTCTCTCTCAAGAGCCCTTTCTTTTTATCAACATAAAAGACATACATGTATGGTCATTATGCTCCTTGGAGTCCTTTGTTTGTAAATAGAGAATATTTTTGTAGCATTATAGATATGTATGGAAGTCAATGTATGATATTTTTTTTAAAAATCCAAAATTAATATTTAATCATCATTGTAATGTCACCGTTAGTGTGTACATTCTGATACAAAATTTATTACAGTCGAGCAATGAAAAAATCGAAATGTCTGACTTGAATGCAGCTCTTTACAAATGTGCGCAGTGTAATTTTTCTAATTATGTTATTATTTTAATTTACGGAAACCATTGGTTATTCTGATAATGCTAGGGAAAATCAGACGGATGTAAGTGGGAAATATGTATAACGATAGTCTGAAATTAAAAAGTTTCAAATTTTTCATATACCTTATCAAAAAATTTAAGTAGAAATACATTCTGAAGAATTGAATCCCCTGCCTTAACTTGAACGCACAGGCTACAGAGGAGGTAGGCAATTAGATTTAACAGACGGCATTAGGATGGTTATCGTTCCTCCTTCAAGTAATTCCATCCTCCTGTGATGCCGTCAGATTTTGCAAAATCAATCATTTATTAAGATTTATGCATGATAGGGTCATAAATTTTGTTGGAGTCATTTCTGATAGCTATTGTAAAAAATCTTATTGAGCATAAAATATTTAATGTTTAAGTTATATACGAAAATTCAATGAATTGAATACAAGGGCAACAACTCCTTTCTTATAGATCCATTATGGGATAGATTCCCTTTATTTTACACAGATATTTTGTATATTTTTGTAAGGAAAAAAAAAGGGGGGGGGGAGAAAAGCTTCAACAACAACAAAACCAGTTCCATGAAATATGTCTTGCGGAATGTCATTATTTTTATTTAACTTGATATTCTGTTTATGAATGTATCTTAAGATGATAATTAATTATTACTTATTACACAAAATGCGAATATGTACCTAGTCACCTCTACATCCGTTGCATTAGGCCTATATCTTTGCGGTTCCTGAGATGAATTGACAGTGACGTCCCCTGATTTAATCTTTCGTGGAAAAAGGTTCAAATGCTGTCTCATATTGCGGGAAAAAATTGTAAAGATGAATTGTTGGAATACAAAGCCCCAAACTCTAGAGTTTACAAATCGAAGTGATGTCAGAAGTTTTATTGAAACCTTTAAAGAGAAGAATTTTGTGACATGTGCAGTAATCTGTCACCCCCTTCAGTGTGAGTCGGTGGAAGCGTTGGTCTCAATGGTACAAGTTTGCGATTCTAACGGCTACCAAGAGACATGCTCAACAATTTTGACGTTAGATTAGGTGTAACAAATAAATTGTGTGTTTATGAAACTGTATATAAAAGTTAATCTAAATTTGTATAGTACTTTTTATATACACACTGTTATCATCTAAATGGGCATTCAGGGGAAGTAACCAGTACGCGGTGCAAAGCACGGCCGAAATTGCTACCATTCTCCAAAATTACCAGTAAAGGTACTGATTATATATACGTGCAACTAGATGACCTATAGGTGAACATCTACAGAGGCAATTTCTGGCTCTTTTATTGCTAATTTCAGCACGTGAATGGGAGTAATTTTGGTGTTAGATTGGACTCGAAAGGCATTTTGTATAAGATATAATTTTCTTATCATTACGTTTATCTTTTTACCTTATTCAGAGGTGGATCCAGGAATTCTGGTTAGGGGGGGGCCTGTTATGCCCCCGCCATTAAATGGCCGGGGGCATATAGCGTTACCCTGTTCCGTCATTCTGTCATTCCGTCACCATTTGGTTTCCGTTCATTAATCTCTGCAACCGTTCAACACAATCAACTCAAACTTGATATATGGATACATCACAGAATTATGCAGGTCAGTTCGAGTTGGTCATGGTCCGATGATTTTTGACAGAGTTAGCCCTCTTGAACTTAGAAAAAATCAGAAATTTTGTTTTCACTTCATTATCTCTTGCAAACGGTTGCACGCATTCAACTCAAAATTGGGTATATTGGATATAGTACAGGAATATGCAGAGTCAAGTTTCGAGTTGGTCATGGTCCGATGATTTTTGACAGAGATTGGCCCTCTTGAGCTTAGAAAAAAATCAGAAATTTTTCGTGTTCCGTTCATTATCTTGCAATGTTCAACACATTCAACTCAAATTTGGGATATAATACGTCACAGGAATATGCAGGTCAAGTTTGATCGTTGGTCATGGTCCGTGATTTTTGACAGAGTTAGCCCTTTGAACTTAGAAAATCAAGAAATTTTGTTTCCGTTCATTATCTCTGCAACGTGTGACACATTCAGCTCAAATTTGTATATGGATACGTCACAGGAATAGCAGGTCAAGTTTGAATTTGGTCATGGTCAGATGATTTTTGACAGAGTTAGCAAACAATACGAACTAAATTGATATTATGTGACTTACTGTTACAGTTCATGGCATTTGAAAACTTTTAATTTTCACCTAACAAATTCCTTCATTAGATTCACTGTAGGCGGGAGCATTCGTGTCGCACTGACACATCTAGTTTTTATCCCGCCATAAATTTGCCGGGGGCATATAGTGTTCCCTGTTCCGTCATTCTGTTCTTCCGTCATTCCGTCATCATTTGGTTTCCGTTCATTATTTCTGCAATGGTTCAACACATTCAATCAATTGGTTGATGGATATGTCACAAAATATGCCAGGTCAAGTTCGAAGTTGGTCATGGTCCGATGATGTTTGACAGAGTTTCAGTCCCTCGAACGTTCTAGACATTCATACACATTTTTCGTGCGGTCACCTCGGTCACACGTTTGCGGTCAGGCACCGGTGCGGTCACCTTTCGCGGTCGTCGGTTACACGTGCAGGTCATTAAAGGGGCCGGCCACGGCGGTCAGCGTGGTCACGATTAGGCTTTTTTTTTCTTTGGTATGCATTCCGGACTCCAGGAAAGCACAATAAGCTAGATGTACATTCAACTTATTACGATGTGTCCGTGTTTGTTATATGTCATCGTTTTAGGGGTGCTTTTGTTTATTGCAGGTATATTATGTATCTCTTGTGCTCGTATAATATCCTGAGCCTATACATCGTACACGTAATCCTGGATGTCGTCACTACAATTGTAATAAAAAATACTTGTGTTGACCAAAGGGGTACAACCCGTCCGTGTTTGTTTAATGTCATAGATTTTTAGGGGTGTTTGTTAATTGCACGGTGTATGTGTATATCCTCATGCTCTAAATTTTTCATATCATGGCAATGTACGGCCGTTATTCTGATATCCGATGTCGTTTACAGGTGTGCTAAAAAAAATAAGTTAGTTTTTTTTCTTTTTTCGCAACTACTTGCTATATTAGACAAAAAAATAATCTCCTGGAAATTACCTTGTCTGGTTTGTATTTACATTGAGCATACTTTTACAGATGGTGTTAAATCCAGTCGGGGTAGTCAGACTTGTCTTGGGTAGTTGGCTTGCGATGACAGGTGTCATAGTAGATTGTATATTGAGTAGTTCGGATTGTTAATTGAGTGTCGGACTTGTATATTGGAGTAGTCGGACTTGTATATCGGGTAGTAGACTGTTAGTTTGGGAGTAAATGGCTTGTACTATCGGGCCGTCGAACTTGTATATTGGTAGTCGGACTTGTATCTGGAGTATCTACGGTGTAAGTCGGGGTAGTCAGATTGTATATCGGATTAGTCGACTTGTATACGGGGTAGTCAGATCTCTGTTATTGGAGTATTCGGACTTGTATATCGGGGCAGTCAGACTTGTACAGTACACGTGCAAAAAGTATTCTCGGCTACAATGGGCGCGTGTTGTCACTGGACGAACGGTAGCATATTTTGCCAGCTGAAATTTAACAAAGAATAAGAATTAAAAAACATTAATTACTTACAATTCAACTTTGTGACGGATGTCCTTTAAGCGACTTTACTTGGATGAATGCGTTTCGGAATGAGAGTCGGCGCCTTGTTTATAGATTGGGCAGTCAGACTTGTATATTGGGCTGTTAGACTTGTATATGGGGTAGTCAGGACTTGTATATTGGACCGTATCCGGACTTGTATATCTGGGCAGTCAAGACTCTGTATATTGGAGTATTCAGACTTGTATATCGGGGCAGTTCAGACCTTGTATATTGGGCATCTCGACTTGTATATCGGGGCTAGGTCAGACTTGTATATGGAGATAGTCGAGACTTGGTATATTGGGGTAGTGACTGTATATTGGTAGGTCGACTGGGTAATCGGGGGCAGTCGGACTTGTATATCGGGCTAGTTGAACCTTATAGATTGGCATACATGTCTATGTACTAGCTTTATTCAAAGTATTTCTCAAAGTATTTCTGAATTTTTATTACTAGGAAGTAAATATTTTCGCTCTATGGAATGTATATTGGTGTGTTGCAGTATAATCTCATATGTGATTCTGTATAACAATATGATTATCCTATTAAATCTTTTTCATAGTATGAAAGGCGTTAACCTTATTGACAGTTTATTCCATAAAGTTTCCCAGGCCACTGGATTATGGAAAATAATTACAGGAAATATGTGGCTGTAATAATTGAAATTTTTTGCAATACCCAGCCTTGAAAATACATGTATATGTAATTCAAACTTATGTATATGTAATTCGTACCTTTCCTGTAAGTTTGATACGATGGTGTGCAATTGTATTCTTATAGGTATTGGCTATTTGCACATTTTTCTTCCTATTTTTTAAAATGTCTTGGGGCAAATAGCACCTGTTATGCCATGTGCCCTACCTCCCACCCACCCAACAAAAATGTCTAAAAACTGGTTAACAGAAAGAAAAAATGTGTTTAATATACAAACTAGTGTTTAAAAAGTTACCTCTGACACAAAATTAGTCGTCAATCTAGTGTTCAATTTTTCTCAGGAGCTTCAAGGGGCTGAAATTTCACCCCAGAACATCCCATCAGGGTGCTGATACATACTTGCAGATACTTGCCTCATAGATGCATGCACCCTTTAATTCGATCAATTCTGCACTTTATAATGGATCCAAATGAAAAATTCTCAAGCAAAAGTTTCCCCCCTAAACCAATATGCAAATATGAGAAAGCTGTATGGCTCATGCTTGAATTTTAGGACTGTAAATTTTGATAACTTTATTGTGTTTTAAAGAGAGATAGTGTTTTCCAATTTATTTCACTCACAAATAGTCCTTCCTTCAAGACTTCAAGTGTTGTACGTAAGTATAGTTCACTAAATGACTTTGACGTGGTCCTATTTATTACCTATTCATATCTGCAACAGGTGCAAATTAATGACCGAACAGATATAAATGGCTGTCTGGCTAGACCATGGGGAGTATTTTGAGACTGTGTAGCTTGATTAGTGTGTTTCTATATTGTGGAGAATTTAGTCAGAATTGGGAGAAGGAATTGCAGTTGTGGGTCAGACTACAGCCTTGATGATGACTAATCTGTAATCACATGTTGCAATGACAGCCATTTCTTAGTTGACAAATGAATTACAATAATTGATTTAATGTGTTTTGAATGTATGGACATTATGTATAGCAAATCACTACAAGCTCTGCTTGTATGAGGAAATGTATTTTCTGTGTGCTTTTTCTCTTTTTAGCTCACTGGAGCAGAAAGCTGATTTAATAATGTCTCACACAACTGATTCAAGTATTAAAACAATAATAATTCATTTTAGTCCATTCTGCTTTTCATGTGAGTCTCTCAGTTTCGCTAAGTATCCCTCGCTCCCCCCCCCCCAACAAGTGATCTCTGTAGTAAAGTTCTGCACAATCCTGGTGATTTTCCCTGTGTTTCTGTCTATGACACTGTCCAAGAACAGATAGCTGCATGTATTTCAAATTCTGCTGCTTCATAATCTTCAATGGTACTGTATGTCATATCAAGACGATCATGATTTAGGATCATTTCACTCATTCCTTACTCTCTGAACAAAATCTTGCATTCATCAATAGCATCAATCGTTTAATTTTCATAATTTTTTTTCAAGAAATTTTTATACAGAAGTTGTTTCACTCGGTGCATTTTCTGTAACAAAGAGGGCAATAATGCAAGATAGTTTAAAAAACATCTAATCTGCTACCAGCTCTGTCATCTCAATCAGTCTGTAAGTCTTCCAAGGTCAGCGCAATCAGCAAAGAACTGATAGATAATAAAGATACTCAACATAGCCATCAATGTTTCACAGAGTGTAACTATTTTTAATTTATTGGGGCAGTCAGACTTTATATTTGGGTAGTCAGGACCTTGTATATTGGGGTAGTCAGACTTGTACATATTGGGGTAAGTCGGACTTGTATACATTGGGAGTATTCGACTTGTCTACTTGGGGCAGTCAGACTTTATATTGGAGTAGTCCAGACTTGTATTCGCGCGGCCAGTTCAGACTTGTATATTGGGAGTAGTCAGACTTGTATATCGGTCGCTGATTCGTAGTCCAGACTTGTATATCGCGGTAGTCAGACTTGTATATTGGAGCAGCAGACTTGTAGTATTTGGGTAGTCAGACTTGTATTATGTGGAGGTAGTTCAGGACTTCGTATGCGAGTATTCGGCACTGCATAGGCTGCGTCTGACTTGTACAGTACGTGCAAAAGTATCTCGGTCCACACATGGGGCGTTGGTTCTACACTGACGACGAACGTAGCCAATTATTTTGCCAGCTGAAATTTAATAAACAAAAAACGAACATAAGAATTAACAAAAATTATTACTTACACATCTCATACTTCTGTGAGGCACTCGTCCTTTCAAGCCTTGATTACTTGCTGAATGCGCGTTTTCCGGAATAGCGAGAAGTCGGACATTGATTATTGGGGGCAGTGCAGATTTGTATATTGGACTAGTTGGAACTTGTTATGGGGGCATCAGGACTATGTATTCTGAGAGTAGTCCGGACTTGGTATCATTGGGCTAGGTTTGCGACCTTTTGTATAGTCGGCGGCAGTCAGACTTGTCATAATTGGGGGTAGTCAAGACTGTTATATTGGAGTACGTCGGACTTGTATAATCGGGGGTCTACTTGTATATCGGAGCTAGTTGGAACCTTATAGGATTGGGCATACATGTCTATCGTACTATTCGGCTTTATTCAAATATTTCTCAAAGTATCTTCGAATTTTTAATCTACTTAGGAAGTAAAAGTATTAGGTTCGCCTCTAGGAATGTATATTGGTGTGTTGCAGATCTACCACAGCATAACCTGCTGCATTTCTGTGTATAACAATATGAATATCCTTTTAAATATCTTTTTCATTAGTATCGAAGCGCGTTAGACCTTCATTAGACAGATAATATTCCATAAATAGTTTCCCAGGCCACTGATTATGGAAAATAATTAGGAAATATGTGGCTGTAATAACTTGAATATTTTTTCGCATAACCCAGCCTTGAAAATCATGTATATTGTAATTCAAACTTATGTTATGTAATTTCGTACTTTCCTGTAAGTTTGATACGATGGTGTGCAATTGTATTCTTATAGGTATTGGCTTTTGGCACCATTTTTCTTCTATTTTTAAATGTTCTGGGGCAAATGCACCTGTTATCCATGCTCGTCGCCCTATACCATCACCCACCACACAAACAAATATGTCTAAAACTAGCGTTAACAGAAAAGAAAAACATTGTTCTTACATCAATAAAACTAGTGTTTAAAAGTCCCTCTGACCAAAAATTGTTCGGTCAATCTAGTGTACAACATTTTTACTCGCAGATGTTCTAAAGGGGCTCTGAAAATTCACCCAGAACATCCCATCAGGGTGCTGAAACATACTTGAGATACTTGCCTCTAGAATGCAGCACCCTTTAATTTCGATCAATTCTGCACTTTATAATGGTCCAAATGAAAATTCTAAGCAAAGTTTCCCCCCCTAAACCAATATGCAAATATGAGAAAGCTTGTTATGGCTCAATGCTTGAATTTTAGGACTGTAATTTTGATAACTTTATTGTGTTTTTAAAAGAAGAAGTGTTTTCCAATTATTTCACTCACAAATAGTCCTTCCTTCAAGACTTCAGTGTTGTACGTAAGTATCGTTTCACTACAATGACATTTGACCGTGGTCCTATTTATTACCTATTCATATCTGCAACAGTGCAAATTATGACGAACAGATATAAATGGCTGTCTGGCTAGACCATGTGAGGTCATTTTTAGCTAGTGTAGCTTGATAGTGTGTTTCATATAGTTAGTGGAGATTGGGAAAGAATTGCAGTGTGGGTAGAACTACAGGCCTGATGATGACTGAATACTTGTAATCACATAATGTTGTACATGACAGCCATTTCTTAGTTTGACAAATGAAGAATTACAATAACTTGATATATAGTGTTTGAATGTATGGACATTAATGTAATAACAAATCACTACAAGCTTTGCTTGTATAGAGAAATGTATTTCTGTGTGCTTTGTTCCTCTTTTAGCTCACTGGAGGCAGAAAGCTGATTTAATAAGTCTCACACAAATGATTCACGTATTAAAACAATAATAATTCATTTTTAGTCCATTCTGCATTCATGTGAGTCTCAGTTTCAGAATCCAAAATCCCCCCCAACAAGTTGATCTTACTGTAAAAGTATGCCACAATCCTGGTGATTGTCATCCCTGTGTGTTCTTGTCTATGACACTGTCCAAGAACAGATAAGCTGCCATGTATTTCAAATTCTGCTGCTTCATAATCTTCAATGGTACTGATAATGTCATATCAAGACGATCATGATTTAGGATCATTTCACTCATCCTTACTCTCTGAACAAAATCTTGCATTCATCATATAGCATCAATCGTTATAATTTTCATAATTTTTTTCAAGAAATTTTATATACAGAAGTTGTTTCACTCGGTGCATTTTCGTAACAAAGAGGGCAATAATGCAAGATAGTTTAAAAACATCTAATCTGCTACCAGCTCTGTCATCTCAATCAGTCTTGTAGTCTTCCAAGCGTCGCCAATCAGCAAAGAATCTGATAGCTAATAAAAGACTTCACACTATAGCCATCAATGTTTCACAGAGTTGTAACTATTTTTAATTTCCACAAAGTTTGAGAGGGGGGGGAGGGGGGGTTATACAGGAATCTATCTATCTATCTGTAAACTTATTTAGTGGAGGATCAGTATATCATTATTAATTTTCTTTTCACGTGATCACCTAGCGCTGACTGGTCTATTGGTAAAACACCTTTTAAGATAATTGAGGTGATTTTTAGATCACGAACCTGAACAAACAGTAT
>CAJDSM010022953.1:15588-54449 GCA_903981925.1 Ostrea lurida
TGTACATATTTTTAATTATCCAAAAGTTTGATGGGGGGGGGGGGGAGGGGGGTTATACAGGATCTATCTATCTATCTGTAAACTTATTTAGTGAGGATCAGTAATATCATTATAATTTTATTTCACGTGATCACCTAGCGCTGATTCTCATTGGATTAAAACACCTTAAGAATTTGTGATTTTTAGATCACGAACCTGAACAACAAGTATAAGTCTAATGAATATTATTTTGTTGTTTGTATTAAATTTAATGATTAGAGTAATTAAATCTTATATTTTTATCGGGTTGATATGCAGGTTATCACAGAGATTTTAGACAGTAAAACTTTCGCGCATTGATGAGTTTACCGTCTAAAATTCGGTGATACTGCTCACCAAAAAAATATAATAATATAAAAAATTATTAAGATTCATTTCTTATATCTTTAACACGATGAACAGATTTAATCAAATCTATATAAAACAATGAAGTTGTCAGTTGTGCAGCTCATACAATGATTGGAGATTTGTTAACATTAAACCGTTGTCCAGTTTTGTTTGTTATGTGGTGTTTAATTGTTCTGTATTTAGAAAACGCATAGAAGTGGTAAGGAGCTAGTTCTCAAGAGTCATGTTGTAATTTTTGAAGATTCTTCTACTTCTTCCCCCTTTCATTCCTTGGATCAATTTGATAGAAACAATGTTTCTTTTGACAGAATACTTCGACCAAACACAGATTGATAACACTTTAGAATTTATGATAATCAAATTGAGTTTAAGCATAACAGTTAAATGAACCTTTGAGAGTTTGTTGCTATATAAAATAGTGATTAAAATTTCTCTGTTAATCATGAGAAATTACATTATTATTTATTACACACTTGGAACATGTTTCCGCAATGGAGCATGATGAAAAAGACTGAAAATATGAAATAATAGATTCTCTGTCTACTTTCTGATTGTCTTTTGAAATAAGACAAAGATTGCTGAAGATGTAAAGAAGATCTATAAAGTTAGAGTCCAGTTCTTCGCTGAGCTCTACATATAAAAAGTATATGCAGACATTGATTTTAGTATCATAAGATTTTCCTCATCATCAATCTGTAACCTAACTCCCTGCCAATAGCAAAAGTGAGTCGAATCAATTACGTGCCATATTGATGGATCAGATATTCGTCAATATATTACCTTAAAAAAGCTGTTGCAGTATATTAGAAAAAACTTTGCCCTTTTGGATCTTGTTGTTTTATTACACAGCTGATTCTTTCTTTTTTCTGTAGTAACACAGATGTTTTTAATTAATTAATTCAGGTAACATTTCGTCTCTGGGAAGCTGAGAGAGAAAGCTGCACGGTCTTACAAAGAGAGTTTGCTCAGTATGATGAGAAGGAGCCGCAGGGATTGCTTAGAGTAAAGTCTCAGATCTGACATCATTTCATTAGAACTTTGGTATCTTGAAAACTAGTTGATAATCCTCGAATACCATGGCTATGTCAAAAGTGATTCAGAAAGCCTATCACCACGCTAGTTTTCTAAGTAATTTTACCCTAGATATCTCAAATCTATCTGACACAAAGTTTTTTCTCAGTCCCATCGAGTTCAAGATTACAAAGGTATAATTTGACTGTAAATAAATTCAAAGTCAATGCACTAGATGTTATTAGTTTTTTTGATCAAACTAAATAAATTTTGTTGTCAGTATTGTAGCACAGATTAAATTTGTTTATTAATATCAATGTGCATCTCTCTAAAGTCTAATGAATATTATTTTGTTGTTGTATATAAAATTTAAAATGCATAAGATATTAATAGTACGGGTAATGTCGTTATATTTATATTCGGGCTTGATATGCAGGTTATCACAGAGATTTTAGACAGTAAAACTTTCGCGCATTGATGAGTTTACCGTCTAAAATTCGGTGATACTGCTCACCAAAAAAATATAATAATATAAAAAATTATTAAGATTCATTTCTTATATCTTTAACACGAGAACAGATTTAATCAAATCTATATAAAAACAATGAAGTTGTCAGTTGTGCAGCTGCTACAATGATGGAGATTTGTTAACATTAAACCGTTGTCCAGTTTTGTTTGTTATGTGGTGTTTAATTGTTCTGTATTTAGAAAATGCATAGAAGTGTAAGGAGCTAGTTCTCAAAGAGTCATGTTGTAATTTTGAAGATTCTTCTACTTCTCTCCTTCATTCCTTGATCAATTGATAGACAAATGTTTCTTTGACAGAATACTTCGACCAAACACAGATTGATAACACTAGTTTAGAATTTATGATAATCAAATTGAGTTTAAGCAACAGTAAATGAACCTTGAGAGTTTGTTGCTATATAAATAGTGATTAAAATTTCTTGTTAATCATGAGAAAATTACATTCTTATTTATTACCATTTGAAAAATTTTCCGCAATGGTAGCATGATGAAAAAGAACTGAAAATATGAAATGATGATTTTCTGTCTACTTCTGATTGTCTTTTGAATAAGCAAAGATTGCTGAAGATGTAAAGAAGATCTATAAAGTTAGAGTCAGTTCTTGCTGAGCTTACATATAAAAAGTATATGAGACATGATTTTAGTATCATAAGATTTTCCTCATTCATCAATCTGTAACCTAACTCCCTGCCAATAGCAAAAGTGAGTCGAATCAATTACGTGCCATATTGATGGATCAGATATTGTCAATATATGTACCTTTAAAAAGCTGTTGCAGTATATTGACTTCCTGATGTGTTTATTACACAGCTGAATTCTTTCTTTTTTTCTGTAGTAACACAGATGTTTTAATTAATTATTCAGGTAACATTTCGTCTCTTGGAAGCTGAGAAGAGAAAGCTGCAGGTCTTACAAAGAGAGTTGGCTCAGTATGATGAGAAGGAGCCGCAGGGATTGCTTAGAGTAAAGTCTCAGATTGACATCATTCATAGAACTTTGGTATCTTGAAAACTAGTTGATATCTCGAATACCATGGCTATGTCAAAGTGATTCAGAAGCCTCACCCACCTAGTTTCTAAGTATTTTTACCCTAGATATCTCAAATCTATCTGACACAAAGTTTTTTCTCAGTCCCATCGAGTTCAAGATAACAAGGTTAATTTGACTGTAAATAAATTCAAAGTCAATGCTAGATGTTATTGTTTTGATCAAACTAAAATAAATTTTTGTCAGTATTGTACACAGATTAAATTGTTTAGTTAATTAATCAATGTGCTCAGGAATGTAAGGGACAAAAACCTATTTACAATATCATTATTTTGCTGTGATAGGTATATAAGAGTTATCTTTCTTTGTATGTTTTCAGAGGCGAGAAGAAAAGCAACTTGAGAACAATATAAAGTTTGTAAAGTTTATTTTTTAATGTATGGTTAATAATACTGAAAGATATACACACTCTTTTTTATTGTTTCTTATTTCTGAAATGTTGTTCATAAAAAGAATCCATAGTTAATTATTTCACTTGATGGAATTATTAAACCAAGTAAGTTTGGGAAATTTGACTATAAGAGATCAAATATTTCCGTGATTATGTATTTTTTACATCAAGCAACAAAACAAATATCAATTGTTTAAAATCTATTTGTATTTGTAGTTGGATACAGCTTCAGTATAACCAGTTAGAAAAGGAATACAGGATAGCGGCCATGGGAGCCCTGAGGCACAAAGGACAGATGCGGAGGGTAGGGATGATAGCATGTCATTATATTTAATGTATGATTCAAGCCTAAATTAGTTCTAATTCAAAAAATTTTATTTTGTTGTAAAAATGTGATGTTATGATAGTTTGATTATTAGCAAAATCAATGTGATGTTATGATAGTTTAGTGCGCAACTCTAGCAAAATCAAAGCTATAAAGGTTAAGATTTGTTCTGCATTATATCTATACAATGTTTGTATGGGAAGACATTGATGTCATTTTGCTTGATCTAGAGTCTATGAATAGATGTTCTAACACAAATATTAATACAGGAAGTTTTTAAATACCTTTTTTTCTGTCACTGGAACAGTAAATCACAATTTTACATCAAAAATTGATAGCTAATATTGCTTTAAGGATGGGCAGAAGACAGGACAAGAACCAACAAAACTCATTCATTTGTCAATATGTAATGTCCATCTTTTTGGAATTGTATTCTTTAAAAAAAGTGACCACTTTTCAGACAACTACAGTTGAATTTCGTTATCTCGAACACTGATATCTCGAAAACCATGGTTAATGTCGAAGTGGTTTGTAAGTCCCAACTACTAATTCTTATAGTATTTTGCAATCAATATCTCACATACTCAGATATCGCCCAAGTTTTATCTTTGGTCATATCTTGCATTAGATGTGCATTCAAATGGAAGATAAGTTGAAGTCATTTATTTATATCCACTACTGTAACAATTAAAAAAAACTGGAGAATTTTCAGTCATATTTAGTTAACTTGAGTGTAAAGCACCAGTGAGCTTTTGTCTGGCATCCGTCTGTCCATCCATAAACTTTTAACATTTCTGACATTTTCTCCATAACCCACAGGGCTGATTTCAATTGAATTTGCCATAAAGCATGCTTAGATAAAGATAATTTTAAGTTTCATGTAATGAAGTCCCACACCCTTTTTGAAGTGAGATAATTATTCAAAAATTAGTAAAAATATTTGTGGCATCATTTCAAAAATCTTCATCTCATTAGAACCACAGGGTCAATTTCAATCAAACTTGGTACATATCATCGTTGGGTAAAGGGAATTCAAGTTTGTTCAGATGAAGAGTAGTACTCCCTCCAAAGGGGAGATAATCACGAAAAGGTAAAATAGGGTGGGGTCAATTAAATATCTGCTAAAGAACCATTGGAACAGAAAAATTGAAGTTAGTGGAAAGATTCCAATTGTAAAGTAGACATAAGAACTTTCCAAATCGTGAAAATGAAATTGGGAGGAAGGGGGGGGGCGGGGGGGGGGGGGGGGGGGGGGGGGGGGGGGGGGGGGGGGGGGGGGGGGGGGGGGGGGGGGGGGGGGGGGGGGGGGGGGGGGGGGGGAGGGGGGGGGGGGGGGGGGGGGTGGGGGGGGTGGGGGATTAAAACTAATTCTTTTCAAGGACAGCAGGACCATACAAATGTACCTAGGTTGTGTTCAATATTTTTTTATGCCCCTTTGCTAAAGTCTGGGGAATATTGTTGGTGGTTTTTTTTTTTCTTCCTTTCTGTCCCAAACTTTAACTTTGCCCTTAACTTTTGAATGGCTAGTGAAGGGACTCTCATATTTCGTATGTGCATTACTTGTGACAACATTAATTTACAGCAGCAAATTTTAACCTTGTGACCTTGACCTTGGAATTTGACCAAGAAAACCTAAGCTATTCAATATCTCTTGAACTGTAGAGCTTTCATATTCTTATGTACATTTATTTTGGCAAGACATTTCATACGGTGATCTTTGATCTTTTGACCTTGACCTCCAGAACAAAATAGTCATTTTAGTCATATAGTTATTTAGGCATCCCCATCTTGTGTGATTTCAAGCTTGCTTAATGCCATGACCCTTTGGGCCTAGGTTAGTGCCAAAACTGTCCATGGGAAAAATTCTAAAATTCTCATCAGCTGAACAACAGCAGGGTCATGGTGAGCCATGTTGCCCATGGGCCTCTTGATGTAATGGGGAATTGTTTTTGTGTCAAAGGAGTAAAAGGTGGGAAATTTGATCCCCCTTGTCCTCTTTCCCCTCCTAACAAACCACACCTGCAAAGTATTTACCACTCAGGTAATCAGTGGAAATCACTGACTCACCTAGATAATGATCATTTGTGTGGGGAAAAAAATAAACAACAGCAAAAGTTTATCACTGATTGGGTCACAGTTTGATCACAGACAAAAGACACATTGGGAAACTGTGTGTCATCTGAATGACAGAAGGGATGTTGTTTTGTTAGTCTCCAAGATTTACAGCAGTTTGGGGCATAAATGAATTGAAATCATGCATTAGATTGAATGCTACAAATCCAATCAGCCCTTCCACTGGACAAATAATGTATGATGTGCTAGGAGAAGGACAGGAAACAAGAAAGGGATTGAATCATTATAATACACTATTCTGAGGAATTTTTACTGAAAAATGCAAGCTGCATTACTGTGATGAAATGCAATATTAACCACTGATTCATTATTTTAATGATAAATTTTTTTCTTGATAGGAATACTTGACATTTAGGTGATGAAATGCTTTGGCAATATTTACACTATTTCATATGCCATCAATCTGTTTGCTCAAACCTGTTTGATAATTTAATGAAAAATTCCTTTCTAAAAGGTAGGAAAATATTGACCCTGCATTTAATTTCACAAATCTACGATATTTTATTTACAAGGTCTGTATTGTGGCATTATTTCAGTGTTTGCTTCTCATGGCTGACATTTCGTTAAATATTTTCTTCTGAATGCTAAATGTTCTTTGAAAACTCTCTCTCTCTCTCTCTCTCTCTCTCTCTCTCTCTCTCTCTCTCTCTCTCTCTCTCTCTCTCTCTCTCTCTCTCTCTCTCTCTCTCTCTCTCTCTCTCTCTCTCTCTCTCTCTCTCTCTCTCTCTCTCTCTCTCTCTCTCTCTCTCTCTCTCTCTCTCTCTCTCTCTCTCTCTCTCAGCGTTTCTCTGGTATGATATATTCATAACCTTACCTTAACCTTAAATCTCTCTGTGCCAGAAGTCGCATATTTAAAGGCCTCTTCAGCGTTTCTGGTTCCTGTAACGAGTTCGTTTTTACAGAGCTGGGTGTGTTGGCCCAACGTCAACCCTCCACTCTGGTGGGTCGGGTGTTCTCTCTGGGTATTCCTTCCTGTAGACGATTGCGTTACCATGCTAACAGACTGTTTCTATCTGGGTTGTCTCCCATAGCCTTATGCTGTCCTCAGCCACCCACAAGCAAATGGGGCTATTTACCCATAGCTGGGGGTTTGGTTTGCAGGCACCAGGGCATGTCCACTCACTGGTGGGCCTAGCATGCCTTGCATCTAGGGGCCAAACCTCCTCCGAGACCATGTGGTTCTGCCTGGGGCCGTTGGGTGCCCAGTTTCCATCTGCCACCTTGAGGAGGGTCCCATATCTGGTCCACATAGGTCTTACTGTTTGAGAGGATGTAACTGGCAAGAAAGACTTACACGCTCTCGGCTCTCCATTTCACAGCAAGCTGTTAGCCAGTGATGAATGCTGCAAGCGAGAGTGACAAACAGACGCTACATCATACATACAGTTGCGCATTAAACAGTCATTTGACAGACATGATATATTCATATATACATTTTAAATCTTAACATGCAATTTTCAATCAGAAGTGCATGTATCTTTATAACACAGTACCATGCCAAATTTCTTATTTTATTGAATATGCATTTAATAGGACCTTTTAGTCATGAGCGCAATTATATATTGTACCTGTATTTATACAGTATATGTAGAAATACATACACTATTGCCTTTCAATTTGGTCTCTCAATTCTTTTTAAACAATTAAAAAAAAATTCAAGACTGCATTAATTATATCATTGAATTTATTCATTTTTTTAAATACTGAATTCCGACAGAATGCCCTACTAACACAATGCGATAATGGTATTCAGAGTATCAATATCTTTGGCTTCATGTATTATCTATCTAGAGCTGCAATTTAAAATCAACTTGTTTCATGGCCTGGTTTGCATATGTAATCTCTAAGTTATTATGATATGAAGATAAAGTTGTGTTATGTGAATTATTGAACTATTGATAAAAGCATAGAGGACTTTGTGGATGATTTGAGTCTACTGACGAAAAATAACTAGGCTAATTATTGGTGCTCCAGGAAATCCACAGTGGACATTATTGTTCTGAGCTGATGATTTACAGGCTGGCTATGATAATAGGCCCTGTCCCAAATACTCCAAATGCCCTCCCATGGTTTTCCTTGATTGATCACAAGTCAATTAGCAGTTCCTATTGTTCAAATCTATGGAAGGCAGGACTTTAGAGATCGGGTCATACCCTACTATAATGTGCAGCGCTGTATAGAAACCCTGAAATGTGTCTCTCTTACCTGCCGGTGTTGTACAGTGGAGGGGCAACACCCAGAGTGTGGTAACACTTATGTCCCTTTAAATTTTCAAATTGTTCAATATTTTGGATGTATTTTGGATAATAGTGTGTGTTGACTTAATTGACTTGATAAACACTTGAAATCGCGTAAATGAATGTAACGTGGCAGATGGATTAGAATCAATGCCAACCACAGAATATATCCTAGATCTAAATTTGGACAATGATTTCTCTGGCTGGATTTATTTTTGAACTGGGAAGAATTGGACATGAGAAATGAGACTCCAGCGCTTGCTTTTCACTGCTTACCAAGATGGATTTATGTTTGGAGGGAGTTCCATGTTTGAATCTAACATATGCACAATTACAACGTTACCTCTCTCAGGTATAGAGTTGAAAAATTCCGTCATGTGTAGATTTTAAATGAAAATCACAAAGTATGTATGATTTATTTAGCATTGGAGTACTTTTTTTCTTTATTTCTCCGAGTCACAATGTGCATCCCCGGACTTAAACAGAATGTTATCTAGGTAATTCAGAATATTTTGTCTCCCACTGTAGTGCGTAAGGGGGCCTAGAAATACCCGCATCTGTCCGTCAGGGCGTCCGTCCGTTTGTGGACGCAACTCCTTGGGAACCCCTTAAAGGATTTTGTTAAAATTTTGTAGAATTTGTAGTTGATCATTGTGCCATCATTTTGATTCAACAGGTTTAACAGGAGTTATGGGACTTTGTTGAATGTATAGGAACTCCTCAGAAACCGATTAATGGATTTTGTTTAAATTTTAGTTGATCATATTGCGCTACCATCTGATTCAAATTTTGCAGTAGTTATGGGACTTGGTTGAATTTGTACATGCTACACTTAGTACACTATAGGAACACTGGACGCTACTTCTTCGAGACCTTTTTATAGATCTTGTTCAAATTTTGCAGGATTGTTAGTCACAATATGTACCGGGGTAGTTGGTCTTATTGCACCGTGGTATTCTAAGGAGTTTGGGGATTTTTTGTCTATGGCTATGCATAGCAATCTTGTTATACTTTTGTTTTTCGGGATTTCAGGAAAGTGCTAGACTAAGTATTTGTTGATCTCCTCTCTGTCCATCCACCGCACTGAAAATTAAACCAACTAACATATTTACACATTGTAAATCAAATTAGTAAACATTTCAGCAAACTTTGGGATTATGTTTGTTTGCATGGTTGTACTGTGTGAATTTGTCACCCTCGTTATACTAGCAGAGATAATGACATTTATCTACCAGGTTAACTGTTGACTCCATAAACACAATGATGTCATCAAAAGTACCCTTACACCCATTTGTTACTTTTGAAGTGTTTGTGAATGATATTTAGGCCTATTTTATTGTTCAAAACTCTCTCTCTCTCTCTCTCTCTCTCTCTCTCTCTCTCTCTCTCTCTCTCTCTCTCTCTCTCTCTCTCTCTCTCTCTCTTCGCTGTATCACAATGAAAAAAAAATGAAATTTCTTGGAATAACTTCAGCAAAATATTTGGGAATAGTTCACAAGGTCATGAATGAAAGTCAAAAGATGGCTAAATCTAGATAAAAGTTAGTTCTTGTACCATGGTACAAGAACTGGATTGATTTCCCAGTATACAGCCTTGATAGTTGAAATGACATGCGCTGCATGGGATTTCATTGTACAAGAGACCACTTCAGGAAATATTAGATTTGGCAAAATGAATCAGTGTTGATTCATTCAAATATCAATGGACCAAATTTTGTTTTAGATATGAACACGCATAAGTGAAAGTGTTTGTAATTTTTGATATTGGGAATGAAATGGATTGCCCCTATTTTGTTTTTGTTTCGATTCTTCATTGATAAAAAACTTGGAAAAGTGAAATTCCTCTTTCTGCTATGTTATGGCCACAATATGAGAGCTTTGTTCTTGATTGATGCGATATAAGATGTTGTGTATTGATGCATGATTTTGTACATTGTTCTAGCTTGTCAGAAAATAACCCATATAATCATGATGAATGTCCATTAGGCCAGAATGCACAGAGACTTAATGTGGCTTGACATGTTTGTTGCCAGTGATTTTTCATCACTTTAGGCTGCAAAACAATCAGGGATATGTTTGTGCACTTCTCAAACTTGTGTTGAGAGAAATGCTGTGAAAAAATGTTCCTACTGAGCCAGTTACGACTTTCTAATATTCTGATTGTGTATGTACAGCTTTCTATTGCTGTGTACATACAACTTGTTTGAAGTACCTTGCATTAGAAGTTGTCCAAGAATATGAGTTAATAGTGAGGTTTTGAGCCAACAGTTGAAAAATAATTAGGTAGACTCGCCTAGAAAGTTGGAGTTCACTCAAGTGTCATGTTGATTGTCAAATATGTCTTGCAGTGACAATTCCTATGACAATTAATATTGACTCATTTTTAAAGAATTTGAAACCAATCAAATATTTCTGAAATTTCTAAGCTAATTTCATTTCAACATGGATGAATGTGTGTTTCCATGCACAAAGCATTCATTATCCTTCATTGATGACAACCAACTTCTTGTTAGGGTTTGATTTAAAAACGACCCTGATTATAGTTTAGAATTTGATTTTGAAAGGTTACCGTATAATTTATTCTTCAATATTTGTGAAAATCCCCGATTTCCATCTTTTGGTGTGTTAGATTTGAGATATTGAAGGAAGACGCTAAGCGTGAGAACTCGGGGAGACACCTACAGGTAAATGCCTTTTGGTACCCTGAGAATATTGTCATTTACATAAATATTTCTTAAATGTGGACATTGATATTTGGACAGTGATATAGCCATATAGTTTGAAAATTGAATGCATTATTGATTGGTTGTGTTTCAAAAGACATGGGACTATTTGCCTACTGGGCATGTGTAATCTTTCAATGAGACAGAAGATGTTCAGGTAACATTCATTTTATTACAACAGTCAATGCAAACAGCAGGAGAAGAAAAAACGGACCTTAGTGGAAAAAAGAATATTTGTACTAAATATAGAACAGATGTGAAATGGTCTCATTTACCACTAGTATAAGTACTGTGGTGATATTGTTTACTTGTTGAGTTTCTGGCTTGGAGTCATTGAGCAGTCAGGTATCACTCTGTTTTCATATTTCAATCAGACCATTACAACAGACAGAATTTTGGACTTACTTAGAAGACAGATGCCCAGGAAGCTTCCTTGCATGTTTTACACGAAAGGAAAACAGTGATTGTGTGTGATTGCACTGATCAGGTGTACAACAGTACACAGCAGGGTGAAGGGGGAGACACAACTGTTACACACAGGAGTGTGACAGATTTATTCACTGCCATGACCTGTGCATTTCATTCTGTCAGGCCCCGCTCTGTTCACTGTTGATATAACTGTCACCTAGCCGGAGACAAGAGCTGGTCCCACCAAGGCTGGTAGTTCTCCGTTTGTGGTACCTGTACAGTATCTGTGTTTCAATGTCACTTTTGCCTTGGATTCCATGTTGAAGTTTAATACTTGCCCTTTTTGCAAGGTAGGAAATGTTACACAGACTGTGTTACCTTTAGGAATGAAGTGTTTATCAAGGACGGTGCTGGTGCATGTTTCTTTTCTTTTTTATTTGTTAAAGATCATTCATGGAAATTTATTCTATGGACGCTTTAGCCTTTTGCTGCTTTACACCTGCTGAGGCAATTTTTCCCATTGTTAATGTTAAACTTACCAGATAGTTTTAAAAAATTATGTCATGGTAATGTATCAGCATATTTTCATAACCTTTTTGGCTCATTGACACTCTATCGTAAGTCTGGAGTTATTCCCCTTGTTGTGCACCATTGCAAATTGTATTGATTACAAATATGCATTGGCAATATAAATTGTTTATCATGTTTCTTTTGCATCAAACACAAATGAATTAAATGTATAGAACAGAATGTGTTGTTTTGGGATAGAATTATTTTATTTTGTCTGCTCCTGCCTAAAGCAGGTGAGATGAAGCATTGCTTGATTGTAAAATAATGTGTAATTGAAATTGGCTTTATTGCAGCGTTGCACCTGGTATGTTTGTTTTTAATATTGCTGGAGAACTGTCATGTATTGATTTTCAATACTGCTTACTAAGTATGGTATCTTTTCTAGTTACAAATATTAATTTGAGCCTGAAGTTTTTACGACAGGGTAGTGACATTGACTAAGTACTTTATTTATGACATTTTCTGTGTCTATATTTGCAGTCTTCTAGGAGCCAGCCTGCAATAGGACTGAAACAAACAGCGAAGCCTAGGGTAAGTGTTCAACCTACTATTATCAGTAATTACAAATTTTTATTAATCTAATACATTGCAGGACTGAAGGGGGGGGGGGGGAGAAAAAAAAAGAGTCTGATAGATTCACAGATCTGTGTACACAATTTAGTTAGCTCATAGAAAATTTATGGAAGTAAAGTCTGTTACATCTATAAATCTTTTTTTGTTGTAAAGCAGAACAATTTAAAAAAAAAATTACTTGATTCATAATATCCTGTTCTTCTCTTTCTAATCTCATCAGCCTAAAGCACTAAATTATGTAGGTGCAGATGTAGTATTAGTGGTGTTGAGTTTGTAAAAGTTTGTCATCAAAAGGTGAGCGTGATTCAAAATTAATTGAGATTCTCTCCCATCGACCCCAGACGTGAATGTCCCACAGTGTATGTGTTAGAATATTTCAAGAAACTGGGTAGGTATATCGATTTAAATAGAACAAGAAACTGGGTAGGTATATCGATTTTTAAAAATAGAACAAGGACTGCAATTCAAATGTAGTCTCACATATCATCCTGGACCGGTTATAAACATGTAGATTATGAAGGGTGTTGGGCAGTCTTCTCGTCCCCAGTGGTGGTATTTGAGAGGGTATGGTGGCCCATATGGACATGTGGTTTTGATTTTGTTTACTTTGACACCAATGACCCCCTCACATCAACATCTGTGCAAGGCATGCTGATATTGGTACAAAAATCCACCAATTCATATATTTTGATAGGATGAGAAAGCTTTTTTTTTTTAATAGTTTACAGATTGTTCCCAGATGATAGTCACAGATGGTGAACCTTTACATGTTGTACAGTCCGTCCCCCCCCCCCCAACATCCTGAATTCTACATCAAAACCACTGTCACTGAAGAATCAGGGCTTTTTATGAGAAAGGAAGAACATTTCTCTAAAGATTCAAGTGACCTACTCTCCTTGTGAAATTCATTTTTAGGGAAATTCACTGCAATCACTTTTTAAACAATTACATTTCTGTGAAACTGCGTATTGTTATGAAGTAGCTTTCTGACAATCATGAGTCACTCTTCATTGAAATACTGTCTGTTGCCTCATCACTTGTTGAGTAATGCAATCTGTGATGCAATTCTGGTCAGAAATGAATCATTTGTCCCACTGCTGAGGCAAATCATTTCCCATTCCCCAAGAAACCATTAATAATTCCATCCTGTTTCTCCCTGCCTGCAAGTAATGGAACAATCTTTGTTTTTCTTACTGGCATCCTATTACCCTATTCAAGAAGCCTAGTCCATTATATTTTCTTTTGAATCTTTTTTTAAACAAAATGGAGGAAACTTTTGTTGGATAATGAAGGAGTTTGGATGAGTCTTGAGAAGTGATGATGTAGAATATTTTTTTGTCTCAACTTAGGGTAGGTCAAACATTTCTTACTGATTTTTGTGATTGTGAAAAGACCATTGATTTTGTTTGATGGAAAGGGTGTTTTATAAGATGCCATGGGCCTGTTAACTGACAGAGAAGGAGTTACTGTATCCTTATTCCTGGGATGGGTATAGAATAAGGCAATTTATCCTCTCCTTCATCATTAATGTTGAGATTGGACATCTGATAAAATTAGTTTGGAGGATAGTTTATTTTGGGGGGTAGTTTTGACCACTATCGCATTATGAGAGCAGTTCAGTCAATCCCACCAGCGATTGTCCTGTGGTATTTTTAGGGATAGTAATTAATTCTGTGTACAGTATTTGTGAGTAGGCAACAAATACCCTGCAACAGCTTCATATACATATTATTGATAAAATTTGCAAGCAATAGACATCTGCCTCATCCAAATATTGAAAATTGACAAGATCTGACCTAAAAATCCGTCAGGTTTTTTTCCTTTTTACTAACCTGGAATATTGATTGAGGATGCTTGTATATGGTCATAGTGATGGGGGTTCCTACAACTGTAAATATCTATAGGTCTTTTAAAATCAGATAGGTAATGAGCTCTTCTCCAGTACTGGCTATTAGCTTGAGATTTAGACTTTTTGTAGGTTTTTTCTATAAAAATTCATTTTTTATTGTCTTTGGCTTTCCAAACCTTTAGGCTTCAAGCATTGCTTATGAGAAATTAATTTTTGAAATGTGTCACATACTGTGCACCAAAATTAGTATCAGATATTTTCATTCATACTCCTGGGTCGATGTCACTGCTGGTGGATGGTCCATCCGTCTCTGAGGATATCATAAGCCCAGTTAGACGGTGTCTTACTACAGGTCTCAATTTGATGCAAAATTTAATTCCATATAACGTCACAAAACATTGGAAATTTATGAAACGTGAGTATCTCCCTCATACAGAGCTCTTCTCCTTTACCTTTATACTTCTCCTTTAGTTATATATGTTTCATGTTTATGCCCATCTGGGTTCTGATTTGGTAGTAAAAACTATTATATTATACTACTCTATTTTATTCCTTTACTGGCTTTTGGCTTGAAATTTAGACTTTTTAAGGCCTTTTCTATAAAATTCTTTTATTTATTATACCCCTGCTCCAAAGGAGAGGGGGGGGGGGTTAAACTGTTTTACCCATATTCGTCATTCCATCCGTTATTCTGTCTGTCTGTCAGTCCGTTATTCCATCCGTCCCACATTTTTGTAACATATTTCTCAGCAACTATATATCACAGGTTACTAATATTTTGCATGAAGCTTTATATAGGTATGACGTATCGTGGAATGCATTTTCAGATTCATCGGGACATCTACTTCCTGTTTGACGAAATTTTAGAATTTTTCATATACAACATTTTTATACCCCCCGCAAACAAGTTTGGGGGGGGGGGGGATATAGGAATCACTCTGTCTGTCTGTTTGTCCGTTTGTTTTTGCCGATTCGTTTCCGGGCCATAACTTCTTTGTCCTTTGCCATAGGCATCCTGTATTTGGCACATGGATGTATCACTATGAGACGATGTGTCGCGTATATCGATGACCTCTGTATGCCCTTGGATTTTTACCTCAAGGCCAAAATTATATGTTTTTTAGCATGAATTCGTGTCCGGGCCGTAACGTCTTTGTCCTTTGCCATAGGCATCCTGTATTTGGCACATGGATGTATCACTATGAGACGATGTGTCGCGTATATCGATGACCTCTGTATGCCCTTGGATTTTTACCTCAAGGCCAAAATTATATGTTTTTTAGCATGAATTCGTGTCCGGGCCGTAACGTCTTTGTCCTTTGCCATAGGCATCCTGTATTTGGCACATGGATGTATCACTATGAGACGATGTGTCGCGTATATCGATGACCTCTGTATGACCTTGACTTTTTACCTCAAGGTCAAAATTATATGTTTTTTTAGCATGAATTCGTGTCCGGCCGTAACGTCTTTGTTCTTTGCCATAAGGCATCTCTGTTATTTGGCACATGGATGTATCACACATGAACAGTGTGTCATGTTACTCTGTTTGTCTGTCCGTCTGCGTGTTGTGATTCGTGTTAGGTCATAACTTCTGTGTTCTTTGATGTATGCATACCATAAATGAGTATGGGTGTATCAATATGAGAAGATGTATTGCATTAAATTCATAACTTATATATGACCTTTGACCATATGACCTGTGACTTTTGACTCAAGGTCAAAGGTATAAATTTCTCTAACATGGATTATATTTGGCATGTGAGTGTATCACCATGAAAGTGATGTGTCACTACTTCAGACCTCGTATAACCTTGACCTTGATCTCAAGGTCAAACTTACAGTTTTTTTTAACATGGATTTGTGTCCAGGTCATATCCCCTTTGTTCAATTGTCAGTGACTCAAGTGAGTGTAAAGATATGTGGTGGCGGGGGGTATCCTCTTTGTGGTCTTTACTCACAGTATTTCTAGTTCTACTTTCTGTTTGACGAGAACTTTGAAATTTTTATATACAGTGCTTACACTCGCATCGAAAAGTGACGAGCTAGCTCCAATGATTAGACGTGTAAGTCACGTGGTTTGCTCTCTATCAGCTGAAAAATTACACGACTATGCGACCCACAATGCGTCTGCAAAAATGTCGTATTCACTGCGGTATACATCATTAACAACAAATAAGGTGTTTGGAAAGTACCATGAATGCTTTTAAATTCCAAGCAAGCTTTCTCATACATCAGGATGTTTTGCTGTTGTTGATGTATTGCTTATTTTTGAAAGAAAACAAATCATTGCAGCTATTTAAATACGAAATCACAGTGCAACTGTTCACGTCAACAATACGACGTCACAATGGAACTGTTCACGTCGACTGTGTCATTTTTCCTGCGTTAAATGAAGAGGCTGATTTTATTTGCAAGATGTTTTTAGGGTCTTCGGTTGCACCAACGGTAGCACCGTCAACATATTATACAACATTTTTCGTAACATAATTTTCTCAGCATCTATGTATCACAGGCTACTTGTCTAATATTTTACATGAAGCTTTATATAGGTATGATGTATTGTGGGATGCATTTTCAAATACATCAGACATCTACTTCCTGTTTGCCGAGGACTTGGAATTATGTACAACTATATTGACAGCTTTAAATAAATTTTGAGCGGGGATATCACTAGTAAGCATTGGCTTACAGATTTCTTGTTGTCTATGGCTTTCGATGAATAGATTATTTTTCGAATGTGATCCATACGATGCACCAAACATTAGTATTCACAAGTAAAAAGACAGGGTCTTATCTATGGAAGGCCAAACACCTACTAAAAATTTTGGTGGTAATAGTGAAAAATCAGTATACACTTTGCCTTTGGAAGCTACACAAATTATGTGTGTTACAATTGATTGATTCTTGCCTGCCCTGGTAAGGTATGACAAATTTAGCTGTGATGGGCAACTCTTGGCTGGCATTCTGTTGGCCTTGAATGTAATATTTAGCCATAAATTTATTATCTGTCAAGATTTGATTGTAATTTATGATATTTATTATCTATATTTTTAATGTTGTTATGCAATATTAGGGAAGGATAGAGTACATATCATGTGCTTTGCCCCCACAACCTTTTATCCCAAATGATCTAGTGTGCTTGTGCTTTGGACTGCACTCACTGAATGGGATGTCATCATCATAATAGTTTTGTTTGGACATGAACATTTTTATCATCCTTGTGTTGTCTAGCAAAGCATGAAAGTTGATTTGATATAATGATATCTTAGATTACATAAACAGGTTTATGGTTGATACCACTGTTAGTCATAAAACAGGTAAGTTGAGAGGATGTGTTTTTTTAAGCCTCCACACCAACAGATAAACAGGAAAGTACCAGGTGTTCACTAATCAGGCTGTGTGATATGCTTATCGTACTTATTCAACACATGTCAGCAAATGTCCATCGATTTAAAGGAACAAAATCAGCAATGAAGGAAGCAAATGAAGGGAAAATATCGAGTATCAAATCAGGTCACTATCTTCTTTTTAAAAAAAATATTACTGTGAACTGGAGCGTTCATGGTTTTGTGAACCCGCGGTATTCCCCTAAATGGGAGAGATGTATGTGGTATTCTATTTGTGGTCTGTCACATATCTTCTATAACTACTGTAACAAATCTTATCGGGATAATCAGAGAGTTGTGTTTTTAATTCAGTTCAAATACCATGCACGCTTTCAGGGCAAACCAAAGGCCTCCAAAAATTTACACATTAAAACCAATTTTCAGGTAAATTAGCTGTTTACGTGAAAGGATATAGGTTTTCTATGTAATGAAACAGGCTCAGTTGTATTTTGATATAGGTTTGAGTTAGGTATCAGATGTCATGGTCTGCGTGTAATGTTGCAAATGACAGTTGGCATATGATTTCATTTTTATTTTTACAGCCATCCATCTTTGGAACCATTACTAAAGACAAGAACCCCAAGGACAGGCGTCTGGTGAGTGTTTATGGTGTATTGTCAGTTCTGTGACTGTATTGAAACAAAGTACACATTGTATGTTAGTGGAAGAAAGTTATTGGTGCAATAAGAACCCTGGACAGCTTGCATAGAAATTAGAAATATGTAAGATGTCTTCCATTCACTGTAAATAATGTATGTATATATATATCAGTTATATTGGAAGCGCACTGTGATGGCTTATCTGCAACAGGTTTAACAAGAAACAACAGGGTAAAGAGGAGTAAAAAATGTGTGACATTGCGTGATGAAAATATTAAAATGTTCAACTTTAAATATTGTGGATAGGTCATTTAAATTTTGAGTTATGACAAAAATTCCTCCTTTTGTAAAATAGTTTATTGTGTCCAAGTGTAAAGTACAACCTTTGCATGAACTGAGTTCAATAACTCTATTGAATGATTGTTACTACTGTGTAGATGACAGGTAGATGATAATGTATATGGATAAGGGTCATGTACAAACAAATGGGGTTACTCTAACAAAGGAGGAGGCTTTCAAGACTTTTGAAAGAAGTTGTACAAAATGGACTGTCTGTTACAAATATGTATCATGAGAAGTATAGATAAAGAGACTTTTAAGAGGAATTTCATAATTTTTAACCCCCCAAAATGCAAGCCATTGTGAGGTGACATGATTTTGTTTCATTCTTGTAAGTTAAAAGTAGGTTTAAAAGACATTTAGAATTTTAAAGGTCAGTGGCAAAAACTGCATATGATGACTATGAGGGTTGTCCCAAAAAGTTGTAGACATTGATAATTTTCAAATCCAAAAGATTTTTGTTTTTTCATTATTCAGAAAAAAAATAATTATGTAAGTTTTGAAAGACGTTATAAAAGAAATAAATGAGATGTTACTGAATATCCATATGCATTGTTGGGGCGCGTACAAAAAAAGTAGATACCGGTGTTTTCTTCATACCACTCAATTAGATGACGGCAAATTGTTTCGTATTTAGACATATCACATTGAAATTTACATCTGTGTCTTGCGTCATATACTGGTTTTACAACTGCAGGACATCATAAATAGCAGAGATTAAACATGCCTTTAATGAAATTTGTGTGATATGACGACATGAATGGCATTCTTTTTTGCACAAGTATTGTGTAAGATTGTGGTTTGACCCCCCCCCCCCCCCCCCCCTATTCAAACAAAAGCACATCAGATGTTGGTTTTTTTTTGTGTTCTATGTCATTCTGAAAAGAGGTATTGTTATGAAACTATGTAAAAAAAAAAATTAAAAAGAAGAATGAGAGAAAGGGGAAAAACACACAAAATGGTGCTTTTAGCTAATGATAGAAAATTGCTCATTTTTTCAAACGAGTGAATTATTAACATTGTCTACAACTTTTTGGGACAACCCTCATATTTACCAGAGCTGAAGTGTCAGAAAAACAAGAAATTACACGTGATATGTTTTACAAAAACTCAAGGCTATTAAGCATCGGGGAAGGGCATGTGGGGAGATTAAAGTCACCTGAAAATATCTGTTCTTTTCCGGTTTTGATAATTAAACTAAAAAAATCTCCGATTGGATGGAGGCTCTTTGACTTGTATGAACTGAGGAGGATAGTTGTTCCATGATGCCAAAAATACCTGACCCTAGAAAACAGAAGAATGGCAAAAAATGTGGCCCAAAAAAGGTGTATTGGAATGAAGGATTGCTCTTATAGCTTTGTAGTTTCTCTTGATAAAATTCTATCATTCTATAAGCCAACACAATCTTAGTTTTGATGAAACTTCCAAACTCTTAATAAGGGTCATTATAGAGAGGAAGTGGGTGGGGGCTTTTTCTGTTTCCTTGTAATAGTAAATCTTAAAGACGTAGCAGTATCTGCAATACAAATTGACATCATGCAGTAATCTGGGATCACACTGAAGTGCGCAAGTGCACCTTCTGAATTGATGTAATAAGAATTACTGCTAATACCTCATTCCAATTCCACCCAGCATCCTACTGCATGAGAGTGAACCAGTTCATACGAAGCAAGCACCGAGCTAGGAATCCTGAAGCGAAGTCACTGCAGCAGTCAGGGTGGAGGAGAACAGGGAAATGCACAAAGTTGTTCTGAACATCAGACATTTATACAACTCGTGATCTAACCTCAGATTATTTTGTTGATCTTCACAGTGAAGTTTTCTTGTAATGTTTGCAATGTGAATAAGAGGATGCTCGGTGCCTCTGATTGTTTAGAACTTTGTAAAACAAATGTTCTTGTTGCTTGTAGGAGGTAGTCAGGCATATTATCTCCAGATGTGTACATAATTAGTGGATTTTCTATTTTGAAAGAAATATGTAGAGGCTGAATTTATTTGGAGGTAATTCCTTGCATTTTTTTTTTTTCAATTTGTGGATGACTGTCAATAGAGTCAAGGCCATATTCACTATCATTCCATTGGAGTCAATGCTCTCATCCTTGCATCATAGGTAACACAATAAAGTTATTTACACCAAAAGCAGATAATCATTTGGTTTTCCAGTAAATAAAATAAATAGATAAGCTGCCAACAGCTTCCTGTATATAAATATGCCAGAACACTGATGGGTGCGCATGCAGTTTGGCACAGAGGAAGAAGTTCCCAGTGACCTTGACCCTATAGTTTTAGTGTTTATTTTGTGCAGAGGAGGAGATTTTGAGACAGCAGGAGCCAGAATAATTGTTTTTTTAATTGTGTTTTTTGATGCGGTTTCATCCAATGTCAGTTAAATCTTCCATTCAGCAGTTGTTGACTTCTTCAAAGTCATTGCCCTTATCATGCTTATCTTTTATCAAATTGAATTGAAATGAAACATGAATTCAGTAAATAGTTTGTGTCAGTGCCAGCTACATAATGGTTTTCGGTTTGTTGTGTCTTATAAAATTCAAGGTCTTGAAGAAACATGGTTCATATTCCCTGTGTTTTGTTTGTTTGGAATTTATTTTTGTCTTTTTTCTTTACATTTTATAAAATTGTAGATGTTAAATCAATATCTCTAGGTAACTGATTGACTGTATTCCTATCAGGTAGAAGTGCAGCATCTGTATCAAAAATTTTAAATATAATACATTTGGCAAATTAAGGAGCATCACTTCAACTGAGACAAAATCATAGATAATGACAAGTTTTTTCAAGTTTCCACAGGAAAAAGAAAATCAATTTAGACAAAAAATATATGCTGCACTTTGAAGGCATACATGTATGGTGGTTTTTTTCAGCACAGTAAATGAATTGCTGTTTGGAGTTTATAATAAGGTCTCCCCGATCATAGAATAAAGTCTCTACAACACACACACATACATATACATACATATATTTTACATCTAGTGAATGACTTGAACCATATATATGTACTTAAGTGTGGGTGATTCTTTAGTTGTCTTCAGAGATGGATAACTTCAAAGAGGTCAAAAGATATGTGGTATTTTCAATGGCTGTGTGTCATCACAAAGGCAGATAATTCCTCTTCCACTGGAGATAAGGGGAATTAATCTGTTTAAATATCAATAGATGGATCACTGCTGACATTTTTTAGATGGTCTGTCATTTGTGTATGTTGCAAAGATCTATGAGCATGTATTTCCTGCTGTGTTTGAATTTCCAGTTTTTTCATCTGATGAATGATTCACACTGTTAGCCTCTTTTGTAATTCTGCCTTTCTCAGCTGAAGTCCTGGTGAGACCAAAGTGTTCAGACTTCTTATTCGGATGGCCCAATTTATACAGGTTTCTAGAACTCTGGCAGGGTCTCTTCAAACAGCCTGTCCTAGTAGGAAAGTCATATACAGGCTACAAAATGTTGATCCAGTTTCTGACTGGCAGATGAATACTGTTAAATTATATAGCAAGAAAATGTATGCTGTTCAAAGAGAAAATTTTTAATTGAGTTTTTTGGCATCATGGTCATTTGTATTAGCATTAAAAATTTTTAATGTAACAGATATAGCGAAGAAGCATGCAGAAGTTGCATGCAAATTCGTTGTAAATATAAATAGCCTGAAGGTGAGGGTGAAGTAGGTCCCAATTACACTGTAGGAGTAGCTCTCCCTACGAATTTCCTGCACCGCTAGAAATAGTTAATATACATCCACTTCACATGTACAAGTTGCGCATAGTGGGCCTATTATGCAATAAGAAGTCTTTTTAACCTATTTTCCTATGAGGTGGACAACTCATAAAAACTTGTATTCATAATCTTTACAATTAGAAACACTTGAAAGCATCTTAGACTGATGTAGTATAAGAATAATATGGGACAAACCGTATGATCAATTGCATGTGATTATTATTGGTTGCTAACTTTCTAAAGGGGAAAATACCAGAACTTTTACTTTCCATTTTGGTCACATGCTGCAACAAATGTTGGGAAATTTCCTTTGCTACACATCTCTAAAAATGAATGTTTTTACATTTATTTTTTTTTAGAACAAAAATAATCAACACTAATATTTCAAATTCATTTCAAATCCCATACACCACAGGTATGTAGTATGTTCTGGTAGTGACCAAATATCAGATATTAATGCATGTAAATCAATGGATTGGTCATGTAGAGTAATTGCCATTGACACATTCGTGTTTTCTTTTGTGTAGGATGATATTACTGTGTTGTACATTAGTATATGAGCATTATGATTAACCTGAATTAAGCTTCCATGCTCCTGAATTGCTACTGGCCAGCCTCTTAGGAAAACAATGCCACCCACCATCTCTGTGGGGATAGTCAGGCACCATGTTTACTGAATTGCAATGGGGCATTTGTTTATTTACACATTGAGAGAAAATACATGGAGAATCTGGCTCCTTTATCCAACACATAAAGAGCTACTTCAGCTTCTTAGCTGGCTCCTTCAATATGATTTTTGTTTTCACATTCAGGCAGCCTTAGGATGGGTGGACCCTGTGAATCCAATTACTGACTCCTTCTGTTTTAGTTCCCGTCTTCATCGGTAGATACTCCATGGGAATTTAGTAGTCTTAATGGTATTTTAGATGGAATTTTCTATTCTTGAGATGATTACAATGCAATGTAATGTTCCTAATGATTTTTGGGTATGTATATTATTTGTGATGTATGTTTTCGTTAAACAACTTGTAATTAACATGGGTATGATAAGCATTTACCCAGGTGCTGCAATTTGTATTTGACATACAGCATATAATTTTTGGAATTCTTTTTCAACTATGCATGGAATTAGACTCGGTGGCATAAATCTGAAATGAATTCAAGGTCATGGAGGGGGGTTTTGGTTGATTAATTTGACCCTCTGTTATCTGTTTTTGCTGATGTAATACAGCATAACCATGTTATTTTGGCATCTTCATCATTTTGATACCATGCAACGCCCAAGTAATATATGTACACCAAAGAGATCATGATATTCTCATCAGATGAAATGGTTAAATGCCTGCTGCAATGTTGCTGGCCACTATACAAGAAAATGTTGGAAAACATTCAGTGAAAGTGACATTTTATCTATGTATCAACTCCTTCCTAAATCATTATCAAACAGAAAATTTAACTGTGATTGAGTTTTAAGCATGCCCCAGAATTTTTACACTTATCTATATACTAATGATAGTATACTTTTGGCAATTTGTTCAGCAATTTCATGACATTATGCCAAGTGAAAAGGATATTTTTGAGGCATGATAGAATAATTCCATTTTAGTAAACTCCTTCAGATAGGGGTGTCTTTAATACTTCTTGGCAATGCATGCATTATGAAACTATTAACAGTGTACTTTCATTGTTATATACTAGTAAATGTGAAAGGATACAGTTCTTACATGTATCGGCTGTGGTTATGTAAGTATTAAGGGAATTGATCGTTTATTTACTCGGTGTTGGTGTTATGATCCTTTTGTTTGTCAATCCATACTTTGTGTATGATAAAACTGCTTTAGATATACAGGAATTTGATGGCCTACCTGCTAGGTTCTCCCAGACGAAGGAATTGTTAGGTGTGCATATGACTGGGTGATCGATTATTTAGCCAGAATCAGAATGCAGTGGATTGGGAATTTCATTTTTTGGACCTGTGAACGTGCAGAACTACAAGTGTTTCAAAGAGTTAAAAAATATTTTGTTCAACAGGTAATTTTTGTTTTGAAAATAGTGCAGCAGGAAAAGAATCATCACGATCATAGGCTCTGATTTCTGTACGTCTGCTATAGGGTCTGATTTCTGTACGTCTGCTATCGGGTCTGATTTCTGTACGTCTGCTATCGGGTCTGATTTCTGTACGTCTGCTATCGGGTCTGATTTCTGTACGTCTGCTATCGGGTCTGATTTCTGTACGTCTGCTATCGGGTCTGATTTCTGTACGTCTGCTATCGGGTCTGATTTCTGTACGTCTGCTATCGGGTCTGATTTCTGTACGTCTGCTATCGGGTCTGATTTCTGTACGTCTGCTATCGGGTCTGATTTCTGTACGTCTGCTATCGGGTCTGATTTCTGTACGTTTGCTATAGGGACTGATTTCTGTGCATCTGCTATAGGGACTGATTTCTGTATAAAATGCTATAGGAGCTATTTCTGTATGAATGCTATAGGAGCTATTTTTGTATGTCTGCTATAAGAGCTATTTCTGTACGTCTGGTAGTGATTGGTCAAAATATTTGAGAAAATATTTAAGCCCCATAAAGTATGAGAAATTTTGGAATTTTTGAAGAAAAATCTACATTTTGAAGCTTTTGAATGGTCTATCAGAAGGCTATCTAATCTTCACTGCCCAGTGACCTTATTGTGCAGGGTGATGAGTAACTCAGTATGAATGTCCTTTTCTTTAACTTGTAATAGATTTGTCAATTTTCTCACCATTATGGGGCTTCTAATGGGTTGGTATTCAATTACCAGCTAAATTCTGTAACCTTTCAAGTCCCCGTGTGGATGTTATTCTCTCCTAATGAAGGAATCAGTTCAATTGGGCCTACAGACCAGTCTTGTGAATTATTATCCCAGTAATGGCTAACTAAGTGATATTTTTTCTTATCAACTAATAGATTGCTTTTTGTGTAATTTGCTTCGGTAACCTGCAGGAGGCAACACAGAGTGATACCAGTACACATTTTGAAATTAGGAATTTTGGATATACTCTGGATGTTCATAAAGCATCATAAAATACTGGTAACCTAACAGTGCACAGGACATTTCTGATACTAGTAGTGCACAGGAAATATCAAGTGAATTAGTAACACGATATGAAGGCTATAGCCGTTCATTACTGATACCATGTCTTTGTAACTAGTAGTGCTTGTTGGACGGTTCTTGTGTAAGAATTGATTTTGGATCGTGTTCATTGTTGCCACATTTCTAAACACTAAAGGAGCATGTAAAGAACATTGCTGTTACATTTTAGCCCTAATTCTACTCTTTATGTATTTTGGGAATGCTTGAGATGAAAATAGAATTATAAAGTATTCCTAATGGTTCTATAACAAAGTCTTCAGTATAATCTAAATAACAGCTTCATTAACTAAGAGCAGGTCAGCTTTTGAGGAAGGCATATAAAGAATGCTACTCATTCTTGGAATATTGCAGAAAGAATTCTTGTTTTGATGTTCAGTAATTGAATATCAATTATGAGTTTGTTTTGCAAGGTGATACTTCATACCTCTAGTCCATTACAGTGTATACAGTAATAGTTTGATATAGGTGAATATATAACTCTCTAATATGTTAATCCAAATGTGAATTCATCTTTATGACCAAACACAAATTGACCTCCCCTGAACGTTTGCCAAACTTTATTATAAAGATGTGCTTTGGAATAAATGCATAATGCGAGTTGATGTGGATTTATCTGAAATGAAAAGGTAAGGGTGTTTTTTTTCTCCATGACCTTTCGAAACAGAAGGTATCACATTATTTGATTGCTTTTTCTGGCAGATGCTGTTTATCAGAAGTGCATCTCTCTCAATTGCGTCATGAGGTATTTCTGCAAATCTTTTTCAGGGGGTGCATTTTATGATGGAATTGGTTCAACAAATGGAGGTGCACAATCTATGTACTATTAAAGTCTCCTTTCCCCATTCCCTCCTCCTTTGAAATTTTAATGATGGAGATAAAGGATTACTGTCACTATAGCTCTACTGTCTTGGAAATTTCTGTTACACAGATAAATGACTAACCACCCGAGTAGACATTTCTGTTCCAGTACCTATTTTCCAATGTTGCACAAGTCTTTTCTACTTTACTGGGAGGTTTCTTCAGGACAGACATTAGACCAGAGAAATTTGTCATTCTGTTGTGATATAATGAGATATGGTGTATTTTGTTACAAGAAAGTTCATAACAAGAAAATTGTTGAGGACAATGATATCTACAACATAGAGAGGGGGGGGGGGGGGGGGGCATGAAGGTCAGGGTTATTTGTGAGTTTTTGTGGGCATGTGATCAAATGCTGTTTTTTCATTGCTACAAACAGATGTGATTATAAACGCTTCTGTAACCTTTGATATCTTGTGTGCGGAGATTACAATCACCATATGCATGAATGGTTGATGGAGATGTAAAGATAAAGAGATATTTTGGGAAATTTTTAAAAGACAGTTAAATTGGTTACCTCTTCTGAATATTTTCCTAGATTTATTTCATTATAAGTTTTATTTAGAGAGAGAGAGAATCCCTTCACCTAATCATCCTCCTCAAAATTATCTTAATGCAGCTTGCAGGTCACCACCAAACTTGAATGCAGATTTTATTGACATTTGCCAGACAAATTGCACAAGAGAAAAGACAAAATTTCAAGTTGAACTGTCTGGCCAATGTAGAGAGTTGACAATTACCCTTAAGCCAGATAGCCAGACAACATTAACACCCAATTATTAATGGCCAATCGGTTCTGCTCCATTCTGCTGCTGATAATGCATGTTTATCTGTGTCTTTTATGGGGAATAAGGCTATGAATTCCAAAGGGATAAAGGAATTAGAGAGTATGTGGTCTAGCTGTGTAGTTTTGTCTCTGTGTTATGGACAATGATGGTCCCCTGTAACACTTGACCCTCCAACAGGTAATCGTTTGTGAGGAGTTTAGTTCTGGTTTTTATTCCCCACTTATGAAGAATTTCGATTTGCTTTTATTCACCAGTTTTATGTTTCGGTCTCTGCTTTTGAAGTTGTCAGGTATGTGCAGTCAGTTGCATTCATAGTTCACAGGGAAAATCCTATCTATTTACCTATGTTGTTTGTTTTGGATACAACATAATCCACTAAGAGAATGTAAATATAGAGTCACTGCTTGGTTTTCTGTTTCCAGATGACAAAGTATACATGCAAACATTTTTATGAATGACTGACTTATTGTGTTCAGAAGGTTATGTTGTGGTTTTACTGGAGGAACCACACTCATACATGTGTTACAGTCCTATATTGTAAAATATGAATGGCAGACATAAGTGGCCACTTCAGAAGAGGATGGAACCAACAGAGAGTTCCGCAGAAGAACGCGTTGCTGTTTCCTGCAGGATATGCAATGTCTGAATATACATTGTGGAGGTCTATCTTTGGTATGGGAGGTTCTCGGTGGTATTTCCTGTCTAGCTACAAATGTTGGTCATGCTACTGTTAAATTTGAAACAAATCCTCATTTCCTTGGAAACCACTACATGTCAAATTAGCATTTCATTGGAAGCCATAACAGTCTATACAAAGGTTCGAAAGTGAATTATTACAATGTACATCATGCGCAGCAGAGAAGAGGGTTTTTTGGTTGTTGTTTATTTTGGATAGTCCAAAATCATATTGTGAATCATTAGATTGGAAGGTTGTTGTTTGGAAGATATCAGTTATCACTATAGATTTGTGAGACTGTATATCAGACAAGTCACTTTCCATTAGAGGCCTATAGATCTTTCATTGCTAAGTAACTGTTAGACCTCTGGGACTTCTGTTGTAGAAATACATTGGGAAGACTCCACATATCTGGCCATTTTGGCCCATTTACCAATCAATGACCAACTGTAATTAGATTTAGTCAAGCATTATGGAACCTTTGAAATCCAAATGCATTGAGGACTTTATTTCTCAGGATATCAGATTTCATACCATTTGCAAACACAGAGGACTTTGAGAAAGCATTGGATCAATGCTGGTGATATTGTCAAAATTTCTTTCCTTTTATGATGTTTTTATTCTTGCCAAAGAAACTTTTTTTTAATATTCCATTTATATGATAAGATAGTGCAGAGGTAAAATAATTTTGAGTCATTTGCTAATTTTGGCCATTCATAACTCCACAGCTTAAGTGGGTGGATCGTTACATAAAGTGTGGATTTTTTTTCTTTTTACTTCCAAACAAGGGAACGTATAGATTTAAAAAAAAGCACATGATGAGGACCATCTGTTGATGAGTCTTGTGTTTCATTTCTATATTTCTATATTTGTGCAATATTTGATTATAAGTACAAGGACACTTTTATTAAAAATGCATGAGTAAAGTGCATAGATATGGAGCTATGAAATATTTTTATGATTCCTCTTGATGGAATTGATTGAATGTGACGTCAATACTTCCTACTAGGTTGGAATATTGACTAGCATTGGGAAACGCATCTTATCATTTGCTGGCTATAATTTCATTGGTTGTTTAAATTCCTTGTATGTCAAGATACCTTTATTTAGAGCTTTTGACGCAATATCATGTTTATTTTGATTGGAGGGTGGATATTTTTAACACCTTATGAAGAACTAAAGCATGATTTTATTGATGCAGATGATTGGGGACATATATGGAAATAACTGCAGGGATTATTATTTATACAGCTTTACAGACAAATAAGGTTACAGATTGGTTCCTCATGATTTACATCACCACTGAATTTCAAGACATAGCCACCTATGTGTGTGTGTGTGTTTGTGTGTGCGTACATGTGTGTGTGTGTGCGCATGTGCATGTGTGTGCACATGTGTATGCATTTATCAAATGTTAAATAGCATATAAAAACAAATGAATGTTTCTCATTGGGCTCTCTCTTTTTTTTTTGACAGAGAACTGTGAGCCCCCAGATGCTCAGCTTCTCTCAAATGTTTGATCACAGTCGGACGGGGAACAACAACAATAATACACACAGTCACTACTCCAAAGACCAGGTATGTCACGTGTTCATCAACAAAGTATTCGTAAAATTCAAACAGTGACCCCTTCCAGTTACAGATATATATGGTGGCATTTCTGAAAAGTGAATTTAGTAGTTAATTGTATTGAAAAATATGCTATATACATGTAGCTCACACATCCAGTAGATACTAAATATTTATGTACATGTCTTGAAACTTGACTGCATTCCGAGTTAATCTTATTTATTTGTAGTCCACACCAATAGATACACCACGTGATGTTACTTTTGGTGAATAAGAGTGTCTGGCTATGTCAAAACACACCTTCCAGCTCCACTGCTCACCCCAAACTTTTGTAAACTTTCTCCGTATCAAATTTACAAGTGTCAAATAATTGAACCAGAAAAAGTTAGTAATTGTCCAATTTACTGAAATTAGATCTGTACCCAATGCTACCAGGTCTTTTTGTGAATCGGGGGTTGTGTTAAGCCTTAGGGCACCTCCCCGGCTATTGATATCTATTAATTCCACCCACAGAAGTCTCAGTTACAAGAATTCCGTATCAGTCATGAAAATCCAAGGTTAGAAAGTTCAGAGCGAGTAGCATGACTATTTATGCAAGGAAAACTAATCTGGAGAAATCAAAATGAACTATTGCTTATTTTCCAATATTAAGTGCTGAAATTGCTGGTGGTTGTAGTTGCTTGATATGGTATCAGATTAGTTTACAGTAGATATTTACACACACACTAATGGAGTATTAGTGTACATGTCATCCTGTAGTGCTCATCATTTGTATGATTGCATGGTCTTATCGTAATTCTCTTGTTAGCTGGACACAGAATCTTTCTATTATTTTGTTACTTGTACCTTTGTAAGCCCCCTGGGCTCAATATTGGAACGAATTACTCACTTACATGTACCTATTATAAGTCTAATTGAAGAAAAGGATCTTTGAAGTTCAGAATATGCCAATCTCGTTTACATAACCCACAGTAATACCTAATTACATTGAAATCAGTCCAAAATTCATCATTTCTTACTGTAACAAGACCGGGTACAAGATAACTGTTATTGCTACCCCTTGGCAGTCAGTTACAAAGTGGTGTTGTCTCTTCTGCACGTCAAATCCATTAATTATTGTTTGATTTTTGGAGGCTGGACTTGTACATGGTAACTATATGGAGGCTGGTTTTGTTCGTTGTAACTATTTTGCCTCAGAGATATAACTTTTCAACATGTTTTGTTATTTCATTGATATTGGAAGTTCAAACTTGAATACATGACCCATTGATAATTTTGATTTGTGTGGACTTGTTTCTCGAGAAAGTCAATATTTTGAAAAAACACTGTATTGAATCCTGGAAGCGGCGTGAGATTAAATCACAGGGTTTGCTTGCCTGTTGGTGAAAGTTGTGTTTACCTTGGTTTATCTCAGGAAATAACACTATATCAGATTTGGTAAGGATATCATAAATTGCTTAATTTCAATAAGTGCTTCCTTAACTTAATTGGAACAAATTTCTTGAATGAATTAAAAAACAAAGTTGTTAGGAGTTGTAGAGTTACATCCTGTTTTGTGCCACCTGATGGTTGGCATATATATATACTCAAGAGCGGTCTTGCGCAGCTCAAAGATGATCGAGGCGTTGTGGTATTTAAGCAAGCAGCAACACTGAAGTGTGTATAGTGTTTAGCGAGCAGTTGTTGCTATAGGAGGTGTATTGGAAATTTTCTATGCCTTACAATTTGTTTAGTGTAATATAGGACACTGAAAGTGAAAAAGACTAAAATAGACCATTCAAAGGATTTATTTTATATGTGTTGTGTGGAATTTACATTGAAATAAAAAGAGGTAACAGATCTGTTTTTATCTGATGCTAATAGCAATTTTGATTTTTTATTAAACTGCAAGATTACTGTAGATTTTTAAAATTAAATTTATTACTCCAAATTAGCAAAGGTGTTAATTGATTTCACACAAGTGAGTATTTAATCCCTCTGAAGTTCCTAGTAGAAACTGTTTGTTCTGTATAATCAATCTGTATGTTTATAAAAACAATTTCATAATGCTAACTTTCAGTCCAGGGTCTCTTCTTAATTTGTTTAAATATCAAAAAGGTAATTTTCTTTTTGAAACTTTTGTCAAAAGATTTTGAGAGATTACTATATAAACCTGTTTATTTATAGATCAGGAAATTGACTGTATACAATTTTATCCACTCATGGAATGAAGTCATAGTTTGTTTTGGGGAAATACCACTAATGCAGTTTTTAGAAAGAATTCTAATTATCTTCATTATCAAAACTATACATTGGACTTGCTGCCAGCTTTAGATATTGGCTAAACACAGAACTCTGAATTTCTCTGATTTTTGACAACCGAAGATTTTTTTTTACATGCACTGCAAGTTGACTGTATTTGTTCAGTCACGGACATCATTTGTCTTGCTAACCTGAGATTGGTTGATACTTGTCTTGGGATATACAGTGTGAATTTTATTTTTATCCAGACCTTGGTATTTGCGGATGGAATACTGATGGCAGGGTCCATGGAAGCTTTAATTCAACACCTTGTCCCAACAGATGAATACAATCCAGATGTAAGTCAACTTAATATTGACGTGTACCAACAAGTATCATGGAATATTTGTTTTAGATCTGTTCCGTATTTTTTTTAAAAACTGATATTTGTGTTTGCAGAAAACCTATGTGTTTGCCTTTCTGCTCAGCTCTAGACTGTTTATCCGACCACATGACCTTCTTGATGAAGTTTGTCAGGTAAATTTTTATTTGAAAAATGATAGTTCAATCCTGTCAGTGATTTTAGAAGAGTGTGTGAATTAAAGAAAAACTTTCATGTGGGTCACTGTATATTAATATTATATTTGTATCTTAAGACACATCTGCTATAATTCACAGTTCACTGACCATAGAGATCATCAAATTGTCAACATTGGACATTCTTTATATCCCTTCATGTAATTTTATGTTAATTTATACAATGATACAGATTAAAGAGATTTATTGCTTTCACATTTCCATATTTAACCACCTTTTTGTATTAAGCACAGTTATGCCCCTTTTAATCTGCTTTAAAAAGAATACATGCTATAAAACTTCAATTCAACCTTGTGTTATTTTTTTATAGGTGTGCATTCTGCAGCAGAATCTGTCGGGGGATAAACTGAGGAAGGAGAAATTGGGAAAGTTTGGTCCGAATATCATTCAACTGCTAAACGAGTGGGCAGATATGTTCCCGTATGATTTTCGAGATGAGAGAATGATGAAAAAACTGAAAGAAATAACACAACGAATTGTGGCTATCTACCCTGACCTCCGACCGGACGTCACAAACATTACACATTCCCTGGTCAAGAAGGTTCGTAGTTTTCTTTACAAATAACAAATTTTTTTGACAACAGCAAATAATTTTGAAAAGATTTCTCAGCAAAAAAATTTTTTTTTCCGGGAAATCATTAAATATGCAATGTATCCACAAAGTTATCAAATAAAAATTATTCCAAGTATTTATAAAACGTGACTGTTGTGTTGCTCTACTTGTTGGAGATATTGATTTTGATCATTTTAACTTCAAAAATTAAAAGCTCATTGTTCTTTAAAGAGATCATTTGTCCGATATATTGGGGCTTACTGTTCATTTCCTCTCTTCTGCAGTTGACTGAATTACAAAATTATGAGCAAGATTTAGCCAAATGGAGTAGTGAAGCAACTTTAAAATCGAATACTCAGGAAGTGCCAACGGTAAGTTTTACTATTCGGTCGTGTTTTGTGAGTCACGAGAAAAGCAAGTTATTACCTAATGCTTGGTTGCCATGATACTGGAGGTGCATGTGACGGAAGTCACAAATCAATCAATTTAACATCAATTGAAAGGCAAATACGATGTAAACCATCACGTTATAAATAAATGCAAGCCAAAGCTCAGGTAAATTAAAGTTCATGCATGTACCTGTTGGCATTTTGAAGTTTAGTAAAGTGTGTATGACTTTTAAAAGTTATTAGTTTGTTAATGGTTTTATTTTTTAATACAGACAGATATCATTGAAGTGTGCCCAAGTCCACTGGAGTTGGCTCAACAACTTACTCACGTAGAGCTGGTGAGTCGAAGGCAATTCTTCTTACTATTCTTTAGAATTTGATCTCCATTTTTGTACAGAGAAAGTGGATAGAAACTAAAACTGAATTTGATTATTGATGACATTTCCTTTCTTTTTGTAGGATAGGTTAAGTCATATAGGGCCGGAGGAATTCGTTCAAGCCTTCTCAAAAGAGCCCACCACAAAAGAGGTAATTACCCCTGTTACTCCTACACAGAAATCGGAACAAGTTATCAGATGAAGATTTAACAATGGTGCAGTAAAAATTTCATACCTTTAAATCTAACATAAGTGATTTTGATTTTGTAGACCACATACAAAGACATGAAGAAGACCAGTAATTTGGAAGCCTATGTCCAGTGGTTCAACAGACTTAGTTACTTTGTTACTACAGAAATATGCTCAGTAAGTGGGATAGTTTACATCCACATTTCTCAAATAATTCAAAAGATTTAATTAAATTTTCATTTACCTTTTGATTTTATTCACCCTTAAAATTTTATGTATCTTTTTTGTACAGCATTTAAAGAAAAAAAATCGGGTGCGAATCATAGAATATTTTGTTGATGTGGCAAAAGAGTGCATAAATATGGGCAACTTCAACTCCCTCATGGCAATTATTGCTGGGATGAACATGACCTGGGTATCAAGGTTAAAGAAAACGGTAAGAGATGAGGCAATACTATCTTTAAATATGTTTACCAGAAATTATTGTGATTATAATTTCAGTGAAATGCAAGAAGTATTAATGGTTTGGTCTTTATTTCCAGTGGTCACGTGTAAATACCGCCAAGTTTGAGATTTTGGAACATCAGATGGACCCCACCAGTAACTTTGGGATATATCGTTCCTGTCTCAAGGCAGCCATGTGGCGGTCAGAGGGTGCAGAAGCAGGCAGCAAACAAGAAAAGGTGAGGGTAAACAAAAATAGTAGACTTCAAGATACTGTTAATATAAGGGAAACAACTCTTGCTTAAACCGTGACCTTTAACTAATCTTGTTACTTTACTTTCAGATCATCATTCCATTCTTCAGTTTGTTTGTAAAAGACTTGTATTTCCTGAACGAGGGTTGTTCTAACAAACTTCCAAATGGAGATATCAACTTTGAGAAATTCTGGCAGCTGGCAAAACAGATCTCCGACTTCATTACCTGGCAGCAGGCAGAGGTTGGTCATATATAATGGATGAAGTCCAGATCAATAGGGCTGGATGTTTTTTCTTTTGTTCTTTTCTCTTTGGCTTTTCTTTTTGTGCACCTAACGTACTAATTATCTGAGCAGACAATTTCTTTCATTGATCTTGAATATTTTATTTCGAGGTCAATTGTCTTCTAGACTCCCTTTTCTGTCCTTAGGCTGTTGCTTGCTCATTGAGCAGTATATTGATAGGTTATGCAAATTGATTAATAGTTGTGGAAAAATACATTTGGAAGAAAATTTATTAATGTAAGATTCCTAGTCGTTTTAAGTGTCATTCTTAGATTTTCGTCAATATCCATAATAAAATATCCATTTTAAAATATATCCATAATAGAATATCCATAATAAAAATGTCAGTGTTGTTAGATTAAATGCTAATTAATTGAAATATTTTTGTATCTTTTCAGTGTCCATTCCCAAAGAATGACAAAGTGATCAATTACCTGTTGACATCACCTGTATTCTCAGAGTCTAGTAAGTGTCAATTAATTAGATTCATGGATTCATCTATCTTCCAGAAATCTGAAAATCAAGATGACTTGTTCAATATACATTATATTTTGCTTATGATTGAAATGTATCTTATTATTGTAGCCCTAGCTTTAGCATCGTTTGAATGTGAGGCACCAGAAAAAAGACTATTTTGAGAAAGAAAAACACACAAACAGTTAAAGTAAGTCTGTGTTGGACATTGTAAATCTCATTCATGTTCGCAAAGAATTTATATCTTTAAAATGTAACTAATGAATGTGTCTATTTTCTTTTCAGAGCCAGTGCGGGAGTTTGACTGAAGTGTAATAAAGTGATATTGGGACTCACTTCTGCTCCTAATCAGACGAGCCATTGGCTGATGTTCACTTCCTAGTCATTCGTAATAATATGCTGTCAGAATCTTGAGATTAACCATTCCATGAAGAAGTTTGGAGACTGTGACTGAAATATTCTGAACTCAATTCACTGCCAGAAAACACAATACACAGAGGCATTGATTTGTGAGGAGGCAGCTGGCCATCTATCAGTGGGCATAGACTCCTGTGTCAAGGGAGATCATTCACAGATCATCTTCATCTGCTTCCCAAACTTTTCACATGTTGATGTACAAAATGCCTTATCTGATATACTTAATATTTTATTTATATTAATTTTACAAGTTTTTGACCAAAGGGGGGCTTATTGTGTCATAGGTAACTGTTTTTGTAAGAAATTATTTTAGCAAATTATCCTGGAGATAAGTAAATCTATACAATTATAAATCCCAAATTTATATGCAGTGCATTACTATTACTTTGAGTTTATCAAGATATTTTATGGGTCAATTGTTCGGTAAATCTGCCCCCCTCCAGGAACCATTTTGTATAAATGTATATTCTTGAAAAATATGTTAAATGCCTTTATTGCATGAATGTATAGCACTTCAAAATTGTGGTGATCATTTTATTGAAGGGAAAAAAGTCCAAAAGATCTATCTTTATATAAATGAAACATTGATAGGTGAGTCTGCTAACAATGGAATTTTCTCTGACATATTTTCTTTGGATTTGGGGATAATGTCTTTAAAATGCTTGTAATTCTCCCAGCTCCTTGTCTCAGATGTATACGGTAGAGTGCTATATATTTTGATACTGTGCTATTTGTTTAACTGTACGTGTGATAAAAACGAGCCTTGAATGGTGTCAAGGCAACACTTGATCTCAATCACATCATTTTGTCAATGTATCACTTCCCATTTTGTCATGACCAACATATAAGGCATTCACAGTGAAATATCCATTTCTTTTCATTCACCCATATTATCTGGTCCAAAGGAAAATGTTCATTTATATTTTGAAAAGTATTTATATTTTGTAAAGTATTCTGCTGTTCAGTGGAGCAGTGCAATGCGGGGGGTCACTGGATGACCTTGACCTGCAAATTCTCTGTTGATTATTAGTTGTTAATCAGGTGGTCCACAGAGCAGTGTACGAACTGAACTTATTTTTGTTATTATACATTGTTATCAAGTATTGTACAGAAAGGATGTAAATGTGCGATTTTTGTTCTACTTGAATCTCTCATTGAATAAATTATTGAAATTGAAAATTTGTTTTTATTCTAAATGGTATTGTAGCTGGAAGCACGGATTAGGTGTCATAGTTTTACTGATTTAGATGGCTGTATGGAACTTAAGGGGAAAAAAACAGAAATTGAAAGTTACTGCCCATGTTGCTTTTTGTATACTTTGATTACAATCTGATTCAAAATAGCAGATGAAAATTCTGAAGGTTTTTCAAACTTCATGTGACATCACAGGTTTTTCTAAAATCTTTATTTAAACTTACTGCACAATGATTGGAGGGATTTTTCATTCACTGGGTATGATAAAAAAAAATAAAATATGGTAAATTAATGATGCTATAAAGGTTAATATTTTCTATAGATAATCAATTATCCATGTTAAAAAAAAAAAAAAAGATATCAAGGGCAATAACGTACTCCTACTAGTAATTTCTCTATTGTATGTTGGTCTATTATTCAATGCTTTCTCTGGTCCATGATTAATTATATCTCCCCATTTTCCAGGGGAGACAAATATTGCTTTTGTACATTTTGTCATGTGAACACTTCTACAAGTTTATCAGAAAGACTTCAGGGGCATAGCAAGGGTGCTTTTAATGTGGACTCCCAAAATAAGGCAAGGGGTTTGGAGGCTGCCTTTAAGGCCCCCAATGGGTCCAGGGCAATGCCTTGGGGGCCCAGGGGGTGACACCCCTGGAAGCTAATGAGTGTTTGGTGATCTAACAGTGAGATTTACACATTTCAAAGGACTGAAAATCTATACTCGCCAATAAGTCGGTTCACCTATAAGTCGGTTGTGTTTTTTGAGATCATTTTGAGGGATTTTGCCATTGACTCGCTTATAAGTCTGTACAACTTTTTGCCAGAATCGGTTGACAATTTCAAATGAAAGTTACACTTATTTTGCCCCTGTTTCAAAAAAATATTTTAGAAATGATGCTGGTATTTAATTATCCTTTCTCCAAAAATCAATCATATTTTTACCTGTGTTCAATAATATTTTTATATTTCTATGTCCAGACTACTTTGTTTGGACGATGATCGTGATAATCATTGGAGTTCTTTTAAAAATTGGTTTATTTCGCCAACTACCGTATATACTCGCATATAGGTCGACCCGCGTATAAGTCGGGAACCCCTCTTTCGGAGAAATTTTGAAGAATTTAACATTGACCCGCATATAAGTCGGACTGGATTTTTGTCAAATTGTCTGCCATCTTAAAATCCATTTTCTAGCAAGAATTGTGTTTCTTTGATACTGTATATTGTAATTAATTGTTACCGGTAATTTTGTATTCTCTGTAGGAGTTACTAAATTGATCGCTATTTTCACAATGTTATTTAAGGTATCACACCTTTTTATTTACTACTGACAATATCGCAATTGACACATTCAAAATTCTGTTAAATATCGCTTGTTGTATGGCATGAAAAATATTATGACATTACATGTAGTACTCGCATATAAGTCGGACATACTTCAGGGTCGATATTTTACTCCCAAAAAACCGACTTATATGCAAGTATATACGGTAGAAAGATACAAATCTCCCTAGGACTCGCTTATAAATTGGACATAGACGTTTGGATCAAAATTTCAATCCTAAAAATCCGACTTACAGGCGATTACCGGTAAATACGGTATGTTTCATTCAAATCAACTGCATGGATTTCTAAGCTTTAGAAAACTTAATATTTACACAAGTAGCACTTTCTGTACTAGTCATGACTGTTTTTGGTCAATTCTCTCTTTCTGAATTTGATGTGGACGCTTGGGAGTAAGAGCATACACCTAATACGCCCCTGGACTTGAAACTTTGTATAATGCTTCATTGCCATATACATGTATAGATGTGCTTATTGTAGGGACAGGAGAATTCAACCATTTTCCTTTGAGTTATATGGATCTAAGATGGTGGAGGGTGTAAAGTAGCTTGTGAACACTTCTATCCAGCTTATTGGATAGACTTAAATCTTTTTACAATGCTTTGTTGCCATTTGTAGCTGTGCATATTGTCGGGACAGGAGGATCCCATTATACAGTCAGCTTTCGTTACAATGGCCACGTTCGTTTCCGATCATTTTGCTGTTGTAATGAATCTGCCATTATAACGAAATGCCTATTTTACCAGGATGATTTATTCCGATTAGTTTGATCTTCAGCACAATATGCAATGACAATCTCTGTAAACATTCATCATGCGTTTGTTTTCAGTATAATACAAAATATACTCTGTCCCCCCCTTCTTCCTATTTC
>CAJDSM010022960.1:0-11159 GCA_903981925.1 Ostrea lurida
TATATGAAATACAAGGTGTGGATTTCATATAAATTTTAGAAGTAAACAATAAGCATGTGATAGTGATATATTACTACGTAGAAAAGGAAAGTTAACGATTGAAAAGCTAAAGGCGTCACCATTACCATTATAATGTAGTTGTCAGTCTGACATTAAAGTCAACATTATATTATTTAAAATATCCAAACATGAAACAGATATGTAAGATTTTGCGGTGCCCTTTATTTCAGTTCGTCAGAACATATCAAATGGACATAATTATGAAAATTATGATTGTTAATTGATAAGACATCATCTATATACATATTGTATCTATATCACATTTACATTGTTACACTATGGACTATATATATAGTTCCTATGTTTCCAATATTGCCGTTTCACCCATATAGAAAATCAGTGTCAATAGTTTCCTAATCCACTATCCTTCTCGTTGCCTACGGGCAGATTTACTTAATGTTGGACTATTATTATGACAAGTATCTCCATCAACATTCAACTTGTTCTTTTCAAATTTGAGTTTCACGTTGCATGAGTCCGTAATGAGATTAGATTCGTCCAATGCCGAAAATCGTTTAAATGTGATTTACTATTAACCTTGATACAGGAGATATATATATTCTTAAAAAGCAAACAATAACATTTTCATGTTTAATAACTCTAAGGCGTTTTTATTTCTACAAAGAATTTAGTTTCAGTCAAACTTGACATTACTAAACATTACTGAACATGAAAGTTAGTTTTCATCAAGACAGCAACTCTTACATGATTTATAATCATGGAAAGAATTACACCACTGTTCGTCATCTGGTCTATATATCCTATGTATCCTTCAAATATGCCTACAAATTTCCGATTTATTGATATGACCATAATGTCATAATTTAGATGTATTTTAAAAGGTCAACACTGAATACAACTTTGTCAATACTAGAATAACGAATTCATCGATAAATATTTACATGCACTGATTTGTTTCTCTTATATATATATGTGTGGGGTGAAATCGACATTACTTTCTTCATAAGATGAATACAAATTAGTTCGATCTGGTTTTCCGTAATTGTTTGTGTAATCATTTCTTTGTCTAAATGCGCATCTGGTGCATAAAGATTAGTACCGTATATGATTTATATTCTAAATATGGAATGTCGTGAAGACCAAAGGTTGCATTGACTGTCCCGCTTAAAATTAAAGTAACGATTTAAAATATGAGTTAAGTAGAATACAAAAAGGCGAAGTTAACATGTGTCAAACGTAATCATAATCCAAAAAACATATACAAAATCGAGTGTAGGGCAACACGAACCTCCGACAAAAGCGGAGGTAGGATCAGGTGCCATGGAAGAGTGAGCCCTTGGTCGAAATAAAGTAAACGGGATTACCCGTAGTCAAATGTAGTAGGAAAATGAGTCTAACAAAGAGTATCAAACAAATCAGTCAACACATGACTTAGGGATCATTTGTAATCGCAAACAAGGTCATTATAGCGACCGTAGAATTTTTCGAATTATATTCTTGTTGTTGTCGGATGATAATGGTAGCTTATGTGGATTATGAATATTTTCGGCAATGCTAGTTTCCTTCATCAACCGATAAAGCAATACAAACTTATTTTAAAATGTATGGGGATATCAGTTAACTATGCATCACCACAATAACTTATATTCTGAATAAATTTAATTTTAAATTATTTGAATTAAATAAAAAGATTAAAAACTATATTAAGTTGTCCCACAATTTTGAATAATGTATTTATATTTTTTTTATTCTATATACAGGTACTGAAGTTGATATCAAAAGAATGCTTGTAGGAAAATATGTGAGGAATTTTTGATATTGTATTATGGCTTGGCGATGCAGGAATACAACGATATAAGACCTCAATCATGCGTATTTTTTTTATTCGCCGTAAATCAAAGGTTTTTATGAGGGGCGGATATGTAGCTCTCTGATCCATCACCATTTTTTTTTCAAAGACTACAGTTTTGCAGCTATCCGGGTTTTTTTTTCAGGCTAGTAACAATGTACATAGCTAGTGAGATGTAGAGACCCTCGGGGACTAATAGTCCACCAGCAGAGGCATCAGCCCAAGGGTCATAATTATGATAATAATTTTATTATACGGTACCACTTTTGATGCATCAGATGCGCATTTCGACAAATGATGTCTCTTCAGTGATGCTTATATCGAAATGTTGGAAATCTGAATCATGTAATTAAAAATTTAAAGAGCTGAAAAATGGAGTGCCAAAGACGTGAGCCAAATACGTTGAAGGATTAGAGCTGTGCCTAATTGAAATAAATTTCTAATTTTACCACTGTATTAGATTTATCCGTATTTTCAAGCTGATGACAAAGTACACATTAATCAAGATTCATACGCATCTATTTACATTTATCAGGAAATGACTATAATTTTAGTTGGCAAAGATATCAAAGGTCAGAACATAAGAAATTTAGATATCTCTGTACAATTTGTTGTAGATATATCACTGAAATAAATAATTTGAAATATGAATATTGCATTTATAGCATTATCGTATTTGTAATTTGTAACATCATTGCGTTTGGGTTGTAGGATAACTTGATATCTAGGTTGTTTAGTAAAAAAAAAAACCAGTACATATCTTTTAATTTAAGATTTGATTTCGGTTATCGAACAGAGATCAATAGGAGTAATATCAAAGTTTTAACGTGAAACACATTATACAGTAATCTCTCTCCGTCTCTCACTCTTTCTCTCTCTCTCTCTCTGTGTCTCTCTCTCTCTCTCTTTCTTTCAATATTTCTCTCTTTCTTTCTTTCTTTCTCTCTTTCTGATTTCTTTGTAAGCATCCAAATATAATGGTATGATACAATCATTATCTCTTTTGATACATCGTGCAATCAGTAATTACTATGTCATTTCATAACCATTGTTAGGACGTTATTCACACACTGATTGACTACGAATTGTTCCGTTTACCTGATCAAGACTATGGGCTCACGGCGGGTGTGACCGGTCAACAGGGGATGCTTAATCCTCCTAGGCACCTGATCCCACCTCTCGTATGACCAGGGCTCCGTGTTTGCCCAACTCTTGTTTTTGTATTCTATTTAGGACTTACGAGATCGATCACTGTTCGTTATCTTTGCCTTTACATTTTCAGAGATAAGAGAAACACTTTCTTGCATAAGTACAAATATCCATCGAAACCTAAATTTATTGACCTTAATTATTTTTGTGTGCTTTTTCTTTGTAAAGTTTTTCATTCTAGGTGCTATATTTTTTCCTCTCGTTGGAAACATACAAGAGAGTTTGTAATAATTATCTGATTTTCAGAAATTACAGCAACGTTTTGAAGTACAATTACAAATGTTCGCGGAAACGCAAGTCTATTGCTCCTATGGTATTTCTTTATATATTATTTCCCGTTAAAGTTCTCTCAGGAGGGAACAAAAATAAAGGAATAAAAATCTCAGTGATGAAAATATATCTTGGATTATTTTTAAGAAGAAGTACTATTTATGCATTAATAACTCAATTATTTAGGACAGCATGTAACAGCTTTCAAGAAAGCTTGGCCGATTTCTATTTCGTTGAAAGTAAGAACTTTTAAATGAGTTATGTTTATTTGAAGATGTATTCTGCATAAGTGAACGTTTAATGAATATCAATAAAAAAACGATGCTTCCTTAAATTACTGGTTTAATTTGTATTGGGAGGGATTATATATCAAAGATATATTTCTTAATTCATCAATTAATCAAACAAACAATTATATGAAACTGTATTAAGAGTCACTATGTACAATAAACGTAGGTAAATACCTTGTTGACCATTGCTCTATGATATTTATCCTAATTAAAAACAACCTGATTCGTTATTATATTATAAAGTAGGGTTACTAATGAAATATCTCCTATCTATTTTGCAAAACTCTTCTACAGCTATTTTCTAATTTGCAAAGTAGTATGCATTTCAGCCTCATATGACTGAGCCATGTAAAGTTCGATAAATCATAAATAGATCAGCAGAGGATGCTTACTCCTCCATGGCACCTGATCCCGCCTTCGGTTTTGTTGGAGGTCCGTGTTGCCCTACACTCGATTTTGTATGTGTTTTTTAGATTATGATTACGTTTAATACTTTGTTGCTTATGGTGTATATGTATCTCGGTTTATTTGGGTACACAAGAGCTTGTTTTGCATATGAATTGATCATTTTTTTAATCAAAGCACGCTACTGACAAAAAGTTGTTGTAGGGGCTTCGATATTTATGTTCAATGTCATTATTTCGCAAATTTTATGGTCAGTATAACGATCTTCATGTTATGGTCTGCTGGGGTAATGATGCATTGTAAAGCGAGTACCTACATGTAGGTAAGATAAAGCGGTATATAAAAACAATCATTATTATTATTTTTATAAAAGGTGAAAATAGCGGACAGTGATCAATTTTGTAAGTCCCAAACAAAACAAGAGTGAGGCAAACATAGATCTCTGTCTGGATCACCAAGGATGGGACCATAAGAATCCAAAACCTTCTCAGTGCAACTACAAGCTGCCGTACGTTACAGCGCTAGAACACTAATATTCTGACAATATCTTTCACTGTCTATAGCCAGGTACCCCTTTTATACTTGGGTGGAGTGAGGAAATCCGTGTAAAGTGTCTTCCCAAGGACACAACGTCGGCCCTGTCACGGCCAGGATTCGAACTCACAACCTCTCGGTCGAAAGTCCGAGGGCCTAATCATTAGGCCAACGACGCCACAATATTTCTATTTTCTATATTTCAGCTACAGGAAAGTCGATATGACAGTCATATTAATTAGGCCTTTAACATCATGTCAAACCCAACATTGAAGTAAGGATCTTATCTTTAGTAAAAAGATGAAATCGGACATCCAAATTGAAGGACAGTAATTATATTAGTACGCTAACTACAGTGAGAAACTAATCGTCAAAATATTCATAGTCTTCGTGAAAGTTTGATTGGCTTAAAAATTTGCCTGATATCTGCATCAAAAAAAAAATCTGAATTGGACTTCATGTTTTGTATTGATATGTTGTATGAATACAAATAGGTGAAGGTAACATCGTGCTAAACGTAATCCAAAAAACATATACAATATCGGAGTGTTTGGGCAACACGGACCTCCGACAAAGCGAAGCAGGATCAGGTGTTATGGAGGAGTAAGCATCCTCTGCTGACCGGTCACATCCGCCGTGAGCCCGTAGTCGAAATAAAGTAAACGGGATTACCCGTAGTCAAATCTAGTAAGAAAATGACAGTCTAACAATTGGTATGAAACAAATCAGTCAACATATGACTTAGTGCATATTAGCCTTGGTAATGTCATGTTTTACTATATTGACTCCATGTTTTAAAATGTGTAAGTGTTGAGAAATAAATTCATTTTTTTTCCCATTTAATAGAGAAAAAATAGAAAATTTAAGCCTGGAAATCTTTGCATCATGTGCTATGAACAATGATGCAGGCTTTTTCTCATTTCTTTTGTTTTCGTAATACCTCCATCCGGTGAAAAGAAAAACCAGTATTCAAATTATTCAGAAAAGGATATGATAATCATTTTCTTTTAATGGGGGTGGGGATGAACCACTCTAAACCTCATTGAGCATTCCCACCAGTTGGTCTCCACAGCCTTTTCATAATTTTCTTGCAGCTGGAAACATTTTTAGCTCACCTGAACCAAAGGTCCGTCGTCTGTCTGTTTAACTTTCACATCTTCGACTTCTTCTCAAGAACCGCTGGGCCAAATTCATGGGCTCACGGCGGATGTGACTGGTCAACAGGGGATGCTTACCCTCCTAGGCACCTGTCCCACTCTGGTTTGTCCAGGGGTCCGTGATTGCCCAGCTCTTGTTTTTGTATTGCTATTAAGGACTTACGAGATTGACACTGTTCGTTATCTTTGCCTTTACATAGACTTTTCTCTAATATAATAAAAACAATACAACACAATTTGTGGGTATGATTTACTTGCATATGGTGTGTATGTCTCTGAGCTTATTCGATACACAAGAGCTTGTTCTGCGTATAATCAGTTTTTAAATCGAAGTTGTTGTTGCAGGGGTTTCAACAGTCACATTTAAAGGCAGCATTTCGTAAATTTTATGGTCGTTATAACAATTTAGTTTACCAATATGACCTATCATTGAATCAAATGCTGTCTGATGTGTTTCATAACCATTGCTAGGCCATTTTTCACACACTGATTTGACTTCGGACTGTTCCGTTTACCTGATCAAGACTATGGGCTCACGGCGGGTGTGACCGGTCAACAGGGGATGCTTACTCCTCCTAGGCACCTGATCCCACCTCTGGTATGTCCAGGGGTCCATGTTTGCCCAACTCTTGTTTTTGTATTGTATTTAGGACTTACGAGATTGACCACTGTTCGTTATCTTTGCCTTTACTTAAAAGAAGTATTTGCAAAAGATGCAAATTGCTAATAAAAGCAATATTATTAACATATCAAATAATAACAAATTGTTATTGAGCAACAATGAAAAAAAATTATCTTTAGAGTTAGTTGCAAAATATCATATGACATTTTCATCTCAGTAAAACAGTATAAATTTATACATAAACAAACCCAAACATAAAAGACAAAAAAATTATGTTGACGACCAGTCGTTGTTAGGAGATACTTCGGATATTGCTCCAGAGGAGGAGGATCCTGATCAGGATGGTGATACAGAGGTTCAGCATGACAGTGATGAAGGTGAAGATGAGGATTGTGGTGAAGAGGTCAATCATGGTAACCATAAGATGATGATGAAGATAACCATGAAAATGGTGATAATCCTTCCATAACACAACCATCACCCATCCCAGCTCCGAGATCAGCGAGAACCAAGACAAAGCCAGCTTGGACTAAGGATTTCTTAAGGAGAGCATAATCCATGCAAAAAGTGATTGACAAGAGTTCCTTTAATGGATTAGACTATTCTGTATACCAGATGGCACTAGTAAACTTCATATTTCCATCACATTGATATTAACATGTATATACACATTGTAACTTGACGTTTCAAATATATCTAATAAAATTGTGTTCCTGTGTTCACTTCATGTTTCAAATACATATAATAAAAAAATATGTCCTTGTGTACTAACTTGTTAACACTTGTTTTCTAGGTAAACACATTAGTGCTAAATCTATTAGCAGATATGTACATACACATGTTTAGATCTTAGAATACATATGATATATTCACGGTAAATGCCTTGCCTAGTAAATGAGCTATTATTTCCAGCTATTTAATATTTATTTAATATATTTAAAGATAATTTAATAGGACAAGGTTTAGTGAACCTGATCCTGCGTTAAATCACAATAAAATACACCCATTTGGAAAACATCTGCTACAAGTGTTTTTATGGAATCATCTTCTGTTTTTAGGAATCCAGATGAAATGTTGCAACTTTTGGTTCTGAAATATATCAAGATGAAATGACGCAATTAAAGTATATATCATCGTCGCAAACTGGTACGAGGACTGTGATTGATTAAATATTCTCCGGGATTTGGTTAGCGACTCCATGTCTTAACTAAACTTTTCCTTGATGATTAATGAATCGAAGGCTCCTGAAAGAATCAGAAAAAATCCGGGAAAATATTTGACGAATCATAGTTTTCGTACCAAACTGGTCATTGAGACGAACAAAATTACAATTGTTAAACCAGACACATTTATAAACTTTAGTTGATCAGGGCAATTTATGTCTTTCAATTACAAAATGCGGTAAGATATATAAAATGGCGAAGTAACAAAGTATCGAACGTATCTGACAATATTTATCTTAAAACAGTCATACACATAAGATGATATCTATACGGTGCATTTGTGCAGTGCAACCTAGATAGGCTATGTTTACTCTTGAAAGTCCATGGACCCATCTAAAACTTTACCTCGCGAAACCCGTTGATTTTTTCTTTAATTAATTCCTGCATATCTCTGAAAGAACTTGAAATGTATTGATGACAGTTGGTAGTTATATAGAAAAGAATATCCTTCCGAATCTTGCCGCCGGGTTCCTCAGCTGAAATTCACTAATAAAGGAATAGATGCCGTAAACATAAGCAACATTCTTCGTCATTAAAATGTTCAGTCCTGTATCCCTACATATTTTCAATTCAAGTATCCACTCTACATTTCTACAAATATGCTTCCACGATTACATCCAAACTGTTTAACTACAAGCAAACTCTACAGTGCCTAGATATTGACAATATTATACTTAATCCACCAAATTGTTCTTGTTCTTTTCTTTTTTCAACTATAGTCTGGCTGGACATGTCATTATAGGTGTGGTAAATATAGTTGGATATGAGAATCTAATATCACTTATATTCAAAAGGTCCTAAATTCAGAGAACCTCGATTATTTAGTTGGCGACAGAACTTCATCTCCATTATGTATTCTGTCAAAGATTATGCCAGACGATGGGTCAACTATGAAAAAGAAGAACTCGATACCTTATTAGAATGGATACAAAAAGGCGAAGTTAACATTGTGTCAAACGTAATCATAATCAAAAAAACATATACAAAATCGAGTGTAGGGCAACACGGACCTCCGACAAAAGCGAAGGTAGGATCAGGTGCCATGGAGGAGTAAGCATCCTCTGCTGACCGGTCACACTCGCCGTGAGCCTTTAGTCATCCAGAACCTGTGTGGAGAGTTTCTGACCAAGATTAACTTGCAGACTTTAGACCCCTTGTTTCTAGTAAGTAACTTATTCATACCAATTTCCTTTACTACTAGTTAATTCAAAATTCTAATCCGTAAATATTTGCAATGTATACTTCCTACTTGCACTTTTACTAAATGATAGAAATAGCAAATTAATGAAACTCTTTGATTCTATTATCATTTACTGTTTTACGTTGCTCTTGAGAATATTTCATTCATATGGAGACGTCACCATTGCCGGTGATGAGCTGCAAATTTAGCCCTGTGCTCGGTGCTCATGGTATTTGAGTAGAGAGGATTTTTTATCGTGCCACACATGTTGTGACACGGGACCTCGGATTTTGTGGTCTCATCCGAAGGACCATCCCATTTAGTCACCTCTTATGACAAGCAAGAGGTATCGAGGACTTATTCTAACCCGGGTCACCACAGAGGTATTGATTGTTGAAATTAATAATATACAATCCTATAAAGTAACGTGATATAAATCAGTTTACATAGACTTTATATTTGTCAAAAGTATGTTGACTTTGCTCGAAATAAGCAGCTTGATATTTTAGCACACTTATTGCATGTAAATAGTGATTTTACATACATGGTACTTTTTTAAAATTATCTCTAGTGATTCCTATATTTGCAGTTGTTATTATTATTGTTCTAGCTGTACTTCCTGAGGGAAGCTAAAATCTAAATTCTATATTACGGAGCAAAGACTATGATTATGCCCTGTTATTTCAGTTTATTTATTGCTTTTATAACTATTAACGAGAGACATATTATTTTTGCTAAATAATATACCGGAGAGTTATCTCCCTTAACTGACTAAACATATTTTGAAGGAAATCAGTAAGATGAATATCATTCAGTACTGTATAGGCTTTGATTATTAGATTTATGCTATATTGTTTTTTTACTATATTTCAGGGCTAGTTTCCTTATAGTAGTTTTTCTTACCATATACGGTTCCATTAGTGGTCCAAACAAATTGTTTCGATCTGTACCCTACAGGAATTTTTGTTGTCCATGTTCATGGAAGAAAATGCCTGTTATACTATGATTAATAGAACAAATGATTGAATACAAGTTTTTAAAAACCTTAGACCGTCCTTTCCTACGTGTATAATATAAATTGGCGAAGTAAGCAATGTGTTAAACGTATAGTACCAAAAACATATATACAAAATCGAGTGTAGGGCATCACGGACCTCCGACAAAAGCAAAGGCGGGATCAGGTGTCATGGAAGAGTAAGCATTATCTGCTGATCTGTCACACTCGCTGTACGCCCTTATTCGAAACAAAGTAAACGGGACTACCTGTCGTCAAATCTAGTACGACAATGACAGTCTAACAAAGGATATAAACAAATTAGTCAACATATGACTTAATTAGTGATAATTTCTAATCGCAAACAATGTCATTATAGCGACCTTAGAATTTGCGAAATTATGACCTTAAACGATATTTATTTTAACCCTGCAACATCAAAAACCATGAAAAGGTGATAATGGTAAATTACTACATAGAAAAAGAAGTTGACAATTGCAAAGTTAAAATCATCACGCTTATTATCTAATGTAGTTGTCAGTCTGCCATTAGAGTAATATTAAGTAAAATATCCAAATATGAAGCAGATATGTCAGATTCTGTGGTGTCCTGTATTTCGAGTTCTTCAGGATATATCAAACGGACATAATTATGAAAATTATGAATGTTATTTGATAATACATTATCTTATATGTAAGGTTGAAGGACACGGCAATTTTTTTATGGTTATATCCCGTAACTGTTTTTTAACAAAATCTGTCTCGTATGACTATAAAAATAACTCTGCCAGTAAGGGGGCACAATTAGTGACCATAGGAATACCTACAGGTTAATCTGACCACAATGGTACTAAAGATTATCTTAACATATTTTACATAGCATATTAATGAAACATTCAGATTTTAAACATATTTCTTGAATTTCAAAGAATTCTTTATATGTTAAATACACATAGATACGAAAATAAACTCGAAAACGACCAGATTTTTTCTATAAACAATTGCACATAGGAACATAATTTGGATAAGTTATTCCTTTGATTTAAATTCCTCCATTAGCATGTTCAAAAACTAATAGATCTACTATTACCAATTTTAAGTTTGTAGAAAAAGGTACATATTTATTATCCAACAATTGCATATCCGAAGTTCACGATAAGCCATATGTTGTGAAACAATTGATAGTTTCTGTATGTGATTTCAGGATTTTAAACACGTAAACCTCTATATTTTGAAACAAAAAGTAAAGTTTGAAGGAAGCAAAGCAATAGAGAAAATGTTCATTATATGTTCAAATTTGACTTGCGTTTATGATATCAACAAGTTAAAATTTCTAGGTTTTCGTTGAGTATAGAAGGTGCACAGGGGTACTTGTTATTTACAGTGTTATCTCTTAGTTTGTCTTC
>CAJDSM010022963.1:0-10605 GCA_903981925.1 Ostrea lurida
TCAGAACGTGTCCATGCCCCTTTAATGTTCATATTTATTTCATATTTTTATCAGACTTTGCAAAGCAAGAAATGCAGTGTTATATTTTCATTAAATCAAGTTTTGATAAAATTATACATATTTGCTCTTTGAATATAATGTAAAAACACTGTAAAAGAAAATCTTACAGACAAATGCCAAATCTCACTGACAAAATCTGATCACAAATACTGAGAGACAACGATAGGGTAAACAGTCTGCAATTTGAATCTTCTCCTCCAAATTCTGTCAGAGATTTTTTTTTCTATTTATTTTTTTAAAAATAAAATGATTAGATAAATTGAAAATTACACGCATTAGGAGAGAGAGATAGAGACAATGTGAGTCGAACGTCCCAGATTATAAAGCGTAAACTGACCCAAACCAGGTTATACTCGTATAATATTGTCCTAAAATTAGAGTCATTCCTTAATTATATGAACGCACGGGTGATTGTAGATATGCGTGAAAGTCAATTATCGATAGTTGCCTGGCTCATTGGGAACCTCAGACTCACACGTTACGACCCCATATCGGGTCGAAATGTCACTGATTTCTTTGATGCTATGTGAGTGTGTTTTAATGCCCTTATTTTACACGCAGTACAAAATGTTGACCCATTTGCCCTTGTAGTCACTACAAGGGCAAATGGGTCAACATTTTACAGGAAAGCAAGGCAATACATTAACACACGCATCCTTTACTAGTATGTGTTTTAAACTATGTTGTTTGCATTCATCAACTTTCCTTCTCTATGTAGTAACTAATGTACCACTATCATCTGTTTATAGTGTGCAAGTCTCTCAGTTTAACCCGTGGGGATCCGGATTAGAATAGGTCCCCAGCATCCCCTTGCGTGTCGTAAGGGGCGACTGAATGGGACGGTCAATCGGATGAGACCGAAAAAACCGAGGCCCCGTGTCACAGCAGGTGTGGCACAAAAAGATCCCTCCCTGCTCAAAGGCCCTGAGTTCCGAGCATAGGCCTAAATTTTGCAGCCCTTCACCGGCATTGGTGACGTCTCCATATGAGTGAAATATTGTCGGTGAGACGTAATACAATAAATAATCAATCAATCTCCCAGTTTATTCGATCCTCAAGAGCATGCCATGTGTATGAGGACTTTTTAAAGCGAGGCCAACTACTAACAAAAAAAAATGATGTTGCAGGTTATAACGAATCTGTTTAAAAGTTATCATTTCGCAAATACTACGGTCGTTAGAATGACCTTGTTTGCCGATTACAAATTACCACCAAGTCATATGTTTGACTAATTTGTTTCATATACCCTTTGTTAACTGTCATTGTACTAGATTTGACGACGGGCAACCCCGTTTACTTTGTGCAACTAAGGGCTCACGGCGGTGTGACCGGTCGGCAGAGAATACTACTCCCCTGGCACCTGATCCAGCCTACACTTTGTATATAATTTTATATGGGGGGGGGGGGTATATTACGTGTAACACATTGTTAAATTTATAAAAAATTAAAAAAAGGGAATGACAGATCAATTGGTTTTTGTACAATTTTTATTATATAAATAAAATTGCCAACTTATGAATTTTATCTACATAGATTTGACTTTCAAACTTGATCAATGAAGTTACAAGCACTCAGACAGATTGTGATAATCCTCTGTTAAAGCCCATATTAGTACACTGATTCACAACAATAAGACAGATCCATTGTTGAATGTTTCTTAATAATTTGACAAGTTTATCAAATATCCTCCACTTTGTATCCTCTCTTTGCAAAATTGTAATTTTAGATTGTTTATAGGTCTTTCCTTTTTCAGTTTTTGTCAGAACTACATCACTAAAATCTTCCAATACATTCATCCCGTTCCCATGGATTCAGAGTCAGAAACTGGTAGCAGCCAGTTATCGTTATGCAACCTGCCAGAGTCAGAAACTGGTAGGCAGCCAGTTATCGCTATGCAACCTGCCAGAGTCAGAAACTGGTAGCAGCCAGTTATCGCTATGCAACCTGCCAGCGTCAGAAACTGGTAGCAGCCAGTTATCGCTATGCAACCTGCCAGGGTCAGAAACGGTAGCAGCCAGTTATCGCTATGCAACCTGCCAGAGTCAGAAACTGGTAGCAGCCAGTTATCGCTATGCAACCTGCCAGGGTCAGAAACTGGTAGCAGCAGTTATCGCTATGCAACCTGCCAGAGTCAGAAATTGGTAGCAGCCAGTTATCGCTATGCAATCTTCCAGAGTCAGAAACTGGTAGCAGCCAGTTATCGCTATGCAACCTGCCAGAGTCAGAAACTGGTAGCAGCCAGTTATCGCTATGCAACCTTCCAGAGTCAGAACTGGTAGCAAACAGTTATCGCTATGCAATCTTCCAGAGTCAGAAACTGGTAGTAGCCAGTTATCGCTATGCAACCTTCCAGAGTCAGAAACTGGTAGCAGCCAGTTATCCTAAGCAATATTCCAGAGTCAGAAACTGGTAGCAGCAGTTATCGCTATGCAACCTTCCAGAGTCAAGAAACTGGTAGCAGCCAGTTATCGCTATGCAATCTTCCAGAGTCAGAAAACTGGTAGCAGCCAGTTATCGCTATGCAACCTGCCAGTCAGAAACTGGTAGTAGCCAGTTATCGTTATGCAACCTGCCAGAGGAACTGATTTTGCGCATACTGAAGAGTCAACACATCAAAGATGTCCTCAACATACGAGCTGTAAGTTCAGAAGAATCTTGTCAATCTAAACAACATCTGAGATCTTAGCAACTGTAATATTGATGAGATAAAGTACATTTTTAACATTTTGTCTTTACAGGTAAACTCCATTTTTCGTGATATGGTTGATGATTGCGCGACAGCATGGAAGGCAGCTAGTTTTCAAGATACATGGCCGTCACCAAAAAATCTCCCATATTTCGAAAAGTAAATTTCATTTTTGAATTTAGAAATTTACGTATGAACATGCAATCATGATTATAAAAGATGGAAAAGAAAATCTTTGAATTGAAATTCTATATTTACATAATATTAATCTTGCTATATTTCACTCCACATTTTGTTTATTTATAGAGCTGCAGAATGTGGCAACATGGAAGCTCTTATCAAGTTGGCAGTAGCATACCTTTACAACGAAGGAAGTAAGTATTCTCCTGATTACTTGGGGGTGGTGTTACACAATTCTGTGTTAAAATAGCGCGATATAACATACAGCCGAGGTTAGATGTGATCGGCCGAGTGCTATTGACCTTTGGTTACCCTGCAAATTATATAAATTCACGCTTTACATGTACACAACGTACCTGGCTAAAGTATTTTTTATGAAAATTCATTAACTCAATTTTGTACTTGATTGTACCTGGCTAAAATATTTTTAAAATATCTAATATTCATATTTTTTTTGTAAATATTCAATATTCATTATATAAATTCACACTTTACATGTACCTGGCTAAAGTATATTTTTTATAAATATTCATTAACTCAATTTGTACTTGATTGTACCTGGCTAAAGTATTTGAATTTATTTGTTTAGATATTCATTGACTGAGTGTATACTTTACATGCACCACAGATCTCAGGGTTGTGACAAATGATCAGGCTCCGCCCCTTTTGTCTTGATTAGCTATGATTACAAACAGCATAAACACAGACAGCAGAAATTTTATTAGGATTGATTGACTGATTATTTGTTTTACGTCCCATATTATCAGGAAAAAGTCTTATTAGGAAAAAGTCATTACCTAAAATAGGCACGGAATCAGTTGAAGTTAATCCTGTAGATGCTGTGTTAAAAGTGTAAATTTTCAACCTCAACTGACCTAGGCCTCAGACTGCTTGGTGTCAGTAAATTGAGGAAAAACTCAGTTAAGGAAACCTCAAGGATTTGAGTTGAGGTAGCTGAAATTTTGGCAATTTCTAATTCCAGTATTACAACTTGACAATGTTCTATTTGTAGAGAAAGCAATTGTCCCTGGTGTTGAGCAATATTATCTGTCAATTCTGAGTTCCTGCTGTATCTACATAGAATATCATAGTTGCCATTATCGTTGCCCTGTATTGCTATTGTGATAAGTTGACGGTGGTATCATGCTGAATGAATATATTTTCTTCACTTCAGTACCAGGTGATTACGGTGCAGAGAAAATGAGAAATAATGGATTAAAGGCTGCTGAGTTGTTTTGTGAAATCGAGACCATGACCCCATTTGCACCCTTCACATGGCTCTTTTTGCGTCCATCCAGTTCTACCACGGAACAAATCATGATAAATAAAGTGATTGACCGCATGAGAACTTACCTACGAGATGTAAGATACAGCTGAATTCTTCAAAAGAAAGTCGCCATATATTTTACATCATTCGATATAAACAATGGGTGAATATGGAAAAGCAAGAAATACTCAAAATTTATCAAAAGTTTTTTATTGCAGAATATCAAACAGTGATACAAAAAATGTGATTGTGGTGATGCTTGCCAAACACTTTACTTTTCGCTAGACGGAAGGGACGTAGGAGTCCGTGGGTTGGGGTGGTTGCTACATTCTGATGAAGGGAGACGGAGGCAGTTGCTCATTCTGATGTACTAGACGACAGGGACGAGGAGCAGGTTGCTCATTTCTGTGACAGCGAGCGGGACGAGGAGCAGGAATTGCTCCAATGTTCTGAATGTACTAGACGCAGGGACGAGGAGCAGTTGCTCATCTTCTGATCTATGACGAAGGACGAGGAGCAGATTGCTCATTCTGATGTCCTAAGACGTACAGGACGACGGAGGCAGGTTGCTCATTTGAGTGACAGAGGACAGGATAGAGCAGGTTGCTCATTCTGATGTACTAGACGACAGGGACTGAGGAGCAGGTGTTGCGTCATGCTATGTGTTCTTGACTCGGTGTCAGCTGGGATCTGGATCTGCAGCTTTATGTTATGGACAAAAGATCACCAAGATCAACAAGATGTTTTAGTATGTTGATCAGAATTATTGTTTTTTATCAATTTATTGAAAACTTTTTTTTTTTTTTTTTTTTTTTTTTTTAGATATATCTAAAACTAGTATGTGTTTGTGTATCTGTACAATTATAACAATTATCAAAATTTTCTGATTGAAATCCAATTAAATTGGTTAAGGTATATTTTATTTTTGTTTAACTTTATAGTATACAGACAAAGCAAGAAAACTGGAGAGTATTCGACTGTTGCGAGCGATTGCCAATATGAATGATTTAGATGCCAAGCTTTCACTATGTAATGTGTACGCCAATGGAGAGTATGGCGGTATAACCCAGAAACAGGCAGCCATGTATGTACGGGAACTAGCCCAGTCTACAACCCCAGCAAATACTAAGGAATGGCTCAGAACTTCTCGGGAACTTACAGACGCAATGTGGTATATACACGTTTCGCTTACCAGCAGGGTACAAACTTAGTCAAACCTTAGGTGGACCAGTAGGACTAACTATTCAGAATGTCTGTTAGTCCAGCTGGACACCTGTCAGTCCACCTGACATTAAAAATGAAAGCGCATATTTTAATAAGTGTATGTGAATCGCATGACTAACACCAACAATATTTTTTAATTTGGTCTTGCATAAAATTTTGTCAAAACCGACCTGATAAACGAACTATTTTGGGTGGGCGAGCTGTAATTTCCAATCATGGGGAAATACAAAATAATTGTGCTTATTTTTTCTTTCAGGTTCATTTTAGTAAATTCTTTGGCGGATATTGCAAGTGACAAAAACTTATCTAGTGACACCGTACATATTGCAGTGAGTTTAGTAGAACGTTACCTAAAGTGTCGCACAAAAACAACAAGGTGTAAACCCCAACTTGTAGGAGTATCGGCCATGGCTATTTGTTCAAGGTAAGATGGAGTTGTTTGTTACCTCTTGTACAGGAGAAGATAGGAATCAAACTCTTAAGTAGGAAATGCACTATTGATTTAAACATTTTTAAAAGAATTTATCGATGTGTAAACTCACTTTTAATCACAAACTGAAAAATAGTGCAGAGTTTTCCAGTAAAGTGTCCAGAATTTACAGCTCAATGAATTTTTAATTCTTATAATTCCAATTTGTTCACTGTATTAACAATTTTGAAGAAAATTGAATTACGTTATTGATTTTCATGCGCGTATTGTAACGTTACATTTTCGGATTTGTTGATGTGTAAATTCTCGTTTAGAGGCCCACAGGCCATCACGGTCACCTGAGTAGCATCATCCGTATAGGACGTCTCAGAATTTGCATTCAAGCCTGACTGTTGTTCATATATTATCTTTCAAAATATGAATTTTAGATGGAAACCATACTGCTACTTTCATGTCCAGTGCGCATGATCTTTGACCTTTTGACTCCAAATTTAAATGGGAACATCTTGGTCCCATGAGTAGTCATACAGAGACTCTAAATGCAAAGGATAACAAAGCCCCAAAATCATTGTATCTACAGACGGATGGGCAATCCGATTTCACCCCCCCCCCCAACATTGACAAAAGGCTCCCTGCTCGTTCCAAATATCCATTTAGCTTCACATTAATATCAACAGCATTAAAAATGTTTTTCATATAATACTTATAAAGACTATGTACCAATTTTGGCCTTACCCTGGGACCAAAACCCGTGCCCTGGGGATCATCAGATTACAATTTTGGTAGAGGTATGCCGGCTCAATATCACCATGCATTTAGTTTTTTCTTACACATGTACGGTTGTAGAGCAGAAGAAAATTAGTCCCTTTTTGACAATTTTTGCCCCACCCCATACTGCCCCTGGGGTGCAAGACTCATGAAATCTACAATTCATGTCCCTATTGATCCAAAGATGTTTTATACCAAATTTGAAAAGAATTAGAAACAGTGATAAAAGAAGAAAAAAAAATCAATTTTTATCACATTTCACCAATGACCATTTTGGCTCCTCCCTAATACCAAAACCTCTACCGCTAGGATTTCACAAAATGTACAATTATAATAGTAAACTCCCTGCTCATTCCAGAGATTTATTCAGTTTTTATTTATTAGCAATTAAGTGTTTTATATATAAACACTATGTACCAAAATTAAAATTGTGGTGAGATTTGTCACTTTTGGTAGTTTTAGCCCCGCCTACGAAGCCCCAGGGGTGCAAGAGTCCTGAAATTTACAATTTATGTGTCCCTTGTCCCAAAGATGGTGCCTGTGTTAGGTCGGCACCTTCCGATCCCCAGGCTGGTGTGAAAGAGAATATCTCAGTACCTAGTTAGTTGAGTAATTCGTTATTAGACTTAGAATATATATAAATAAAAGAATATATATAAAGTCTTCTTCCATCTTGTGAACGGGCAGTTTGTACGTATGTTCCATTCTATTCTGAGACTTGAAGTAAGATAAGTAAATGAAACAAAAGATATAGTTTTTATTTTTTAAATGTTTAATTATTATGATCTATGAACGATTTAAGTATGATTTTTATGAAATTTAGCAATACATCATCTGAGAGCGAATGCAGTCGCGACTTTCAAAACGATGATGTAGTAAATTTAGATCAGATATATTTTCTATGATAATTAATTATACACTACAAAATTACACAATACAAATGGATCCTAGTATACCAAAAACTATGATGATGTTTTGCGACTGAGTCACATCATAAATTCACAATACATTTAAATCAGTTCCCTGAAGGTTCTTGAGATACTGCGAATCGCACACATTTGGTAGCATTATGAGCCTGTTGAGCGAAAAGCTATCTGCCTCCTGCATAGTATTCAATCACCATATCCTCAAATATTATCAATGATTCAACAACATATTTCGAAAAAAAATACAATAGAACAAAACTAGTCTTTGAGAAAATAAAAAACGCAGTATTTAAAATGAAATGGGCTATCGCTCTGAAACAAATGTACTTATGACTGTGACCGTAAACCTAATATGGTTAGTATAGTATCCAAAACTAGTAGCACCTTGTTTTTCCGAGGACCATGGAAGCAAGAGCAATTTCTTCCGGATTCATGGACATATTTCTCCTCGCAAGTAATTCATAGTACAGATGTGAAGAATACGGAAAATCTAAATTAGGTGATTTGTGGAACGAAGATAGGACACGACGGCTGAATTTTCTGTATTCCAAGAGATTCCGTGAACACGATTTTTGGGGTGAAATTATGGGTAATTTATCTGATGGGTAGTGGAGGATGAGAGTTGAATGGTATTTCATATTCTCTCCTACTTTGGAGATACTGGTATCCTCGACCGTGTCTGCACAATACATGTGAATTTGATAAAATTATATAAAAAAAATATGTACTAAATCTTCTGATACGAAACACAGTCTCTTCTCCTCCTCTCTCTCTCTCTCCTCTCTCTCACTCTCTCTGCTCTTCTCTCGTCGTGATTACTTCCCTGGTTCACGGTAATGTGTGATAAAACAAATCGTACGCAGCGCAACATACACATGTTCTCTCTCTCTTCATTCTCATTCTCTGTCTCAAATAAAATGGATATTTTACCATTTCTCCTGATCGATCAATTATCTGACATATCAGCGTTCATCAAGATTTCGGAACTCTCGTCAGTAGTGGACAGCGCAAATTCATGTTCTATTAGGAAATCTACAATAACAAAACAGCAATATTTCATTTACAAAAATTAATCAATAAATTATAATGATTCATGATCTTAGTAGTACAACATACGTTCACACCTTTTCTAGGAGGGACAATTTGGTTCATCTGGCATATTCGGAACACTCTTCACACACACATAAAAAAAAAAAAAAAAAAAAAATTGGTGTGGAATATGCTTTCAAGTACCATCCAGCATCACGTTTGTGTTCAGTACTGCATTTCGGACTCCTGTAGAGTTATCCATTCATCGCACACAGCTTCTGGAACTCATTGACTGGGATCTCGCTGACTGTGTGGAACGCTTCAATCGCATACCGCTGTCGATCGCCTCAACTTCACGTGTTGGTCATCTACATCATTGATCGACTTGGAAGCATGGCAATGTGAAGATTTATATCACATTTTAATTTCGAACAAAATGTATTGACATTTGTGAATAGAGGTGTGTTTTTTGTTTTTCTGGCAATTATTTATTACCAGCACCACTCCCACCCAAAGTCATTTAAGATAATTCATGTGAGAGTCTTTGACCACTTTTCATTAATATCGAAAACACAAATCGAGTCTGCTACGGTCATCCACTAAATTCTACCATTTGTACTGTGCCAATTTGAAGGTCTATAATTAAATGATATAATTCTTTAAGTCATAGCATAATAAAATTTTCATATAATTTAATAATTTAATTTTGTTTGTACACATCTATTTGAATTGGTTACATATCTGATTTAGCAATTCACTATAGCCTATAGGTATTGCAACGAGCAAAATTTCGTCCGTCGCATGAAAAATTATTCATTTTTCGCAAGTTGTTCACCACGAACACGGTAAGGAACCTGTGAATTCAATCATAAAAGAATGAATATAAATTTCACCTAGTTTACACATATCATTAACCCCAGATACATTTACGCTCCAAATAATCCGCTTCGCGGAGATGATCATAAACTGCACCTAATAAATATATCGTCAGCCATGATAACCTAGGTAAAATAGCTTCATTCCATAATACAACATTGGTCAAATAAATATTGAGTAACTTCAGTTGTAATTTTATACCTAGATCAGTCATCAATCTCGCAAAGACAGAACGGCGCAATTTCTGTGGGGACTGGAACTGTTTCCCAAAAATCGGCATGAAGGAGAGTCCAATTCGCAGACGTACTCAGCAGACAACTGCACTTCTGTCTAAGTTCCGCAAGTCTGGAAAGTTTTCACAAATCCAGACTATTAGTAGACCCGGAGTTCCTTCAGTGTGCAAACGATTTCTCCATCATCTTGACCACATCAGGCGGGTTTTGGTGCATGTGTGACAAGCCATGCAGCCGCGGATGTAGATGATTGTCTCCTTGAAAAACCTATCAAAAAAGAGGGAATTATTGCAGCTTAATGTCGGTAACGCATTTTGATATTTATCATCAACTAATTATTATGAGAGAAGAGAGAAGAGAGGAGAGAGAGAATGAGAGAGAGAAGAGAGGAGAGAGACTGAGAGAGAGCGAAGATGAGAGAGAGAGAGAGAGAGAGGTGTTAATTCCCATGTCCTTTATTATAATTTTGAGGTCAGCCTGAGTCACTCTGTGACTGATTACTATGGTTCCGTCATATTGTCATAGCTGCCAGTGGGTACAAGTGGAACATTTACATTCTTCTGTGAAAACAAATTGCGATTCTTTTTCATATTTTAATTAAAGGCAATGATACAACAAGTATGAATCTCCTAAGATCCTAAATAGAATACAAAACAAGGTTGGGGCAAACAGGACCCCGGACATACCAGAGGTGAGATCAGTGCCTTAGGAGGAGTAAACATCCCCTGTTGACCCGCTGTTGACGGTCACACCCGCCGTGATCCCATAGGTCTTGATCAGGGTAAAGGAACATCCGGAGTGTCAAATCAAGTGTGCTGAATAACGCCTAACAAAAAAATCGGTTTGAGAACACATCAGAAAGCCATTTGACTAATGGCAGTCATTATGTGGGTAAACTAGAATTGTTTTATTATTATCACGATCCG